>JAQFVV010013358.1:0-144964 GCA_028023455.1 Epiperipatus broadwayi
TGTAGGGCATCCAAATTTAAACCCTACAAGGTCCAGTTCTAAAAGCTTTAAACAGAGAAAGAATGGGTCAACAATTATATGCTTTATTTGTTTGTGTGTTGATAGAAAGGTAATACACACATTTAAACTATTTAATATTTAATTTTTCTTTAAAAAGCAAAGTTATAATGCATACATATAGGCAATGTATGTGTAAATTATTTAATTATTTTATATTTCAAATATTAAACATTTTAACTTTTTTTAAAACTAAGCTATGCTTGATCAATTCTAACATTTTATTCTATACTTTTATTTTGCTTTTCTTTAATTATAATTGGGATTTAAAAGTTACAGATTTAATTAAATAATTGGGTTATAATTACTAAGCTAGCAATTATAGTATTTAAGGTTAGTTCATGAATGATTTGAAAGAATGCAGGATGTGTGTACATTACATACAAAAATTTTACATTTCTAAATATTGAAAGAAAGGAAGTATTAAATCTGTTAAATTATTTTTTTTGTACAATTTTTTTTGTTAAAAGAGGAAATCTGTTTAATCAGATATCGATCTTTGTAGTAAATTTTTTGTAAATGATTGTCACTTTGGAGCTATAATTTTTGAAATTTTCTTATCAAGATCTAAAGAAGGAAGCTCAAAGATTTGAAGTGTTACCTGGATGTTAAAAAGAAAGAAAAAACAAAAGAAAGGAAATAAGAATTGAGTCTATTTTTTTTTTAAAACAAAAGTGTCTGGAAAAAGGATTAAACTTTTCAGTTGAAAAATACTTTGGTTGAAAATAAATTAGAGATCTAATTAAAACAAATTTGTCCAAAAATAGCAAGTGATGCTATCTCTGATTGGTTAAGGTAGCTAAAAATTGGATATAAAAAGCTGTCTTAGATTATTATTGTGATTGATTGAGATTGTTAAACTATCAAATTTGAATGTTGAAAATATAAGAAATGGCAGGTTAGAAAAATTATATGTATATTCCATCGGTTCCGGACCATCTGGGGAAGCTGCACATCACATAGGAAAGAAAAGATGTGTCTAAAATAATATTCTACACCTTTCAACTGACCAGATAAATAAGATGTTTTTAATAGAAGGAAGAAAGCATTCACCTGCATTCAAAGAAGATGAATTAATCTACTGATAAATATTAATCATCAAGTCCAATTAATTGTTACAACAACTGATTTTAAACTCAAGAAAATTTACAAATGGGAAAACAACTGCTGTATTTCATCCACATGCTTGACAAGAAGAGAAGAAAATTTACTATAATGATTTCCAAATTATCCACTAAAGCAAATAACCTCAATAGAGTCACCATCATCAAATAGTTATCCACCTCAAGAAAGAGATTGTTCCCAGTAAAATGGAAATGGTAGCTGAGAAATATAAACATTATACAAGACAAGTTTGAACCCTTGAAAATTCGCCCCAAACAAAAAAATCGGTAATATGACTTTTTATATCTATTTTCTTTATGATCTCAATCTTAATAAACATTTTAGCGATAAAGTGGTATATTTTATTTAAAGAACTTTTAAAGACTATTCAGATCGATTAAAACAAGAATATCTTACTAATAATAACTTTGAGCTTCATAAATGATCTTGAATGTATGAAAATGATTTGTTTATTAATTTTACAATATTAATGTGTAAAACATTTTTTTTTATGGTATTATGATTTTAGTTTTAACTAATATATTATTATTATTTTGGGTTTTAAATAATATTTTGTTATCATGGGATAAAACACACACATACATAATGATATTTTATATGTGTATAATTGTGAGTGAATGTAAAATAATGAGTAGTATTAGAATATTAGATTATTTTGTTTCAAGTTAAGTATAGCGTTTCAGAGGTAGAAGAGAGGGGGGAGATAATGATTTAAAACTATTTTCTAAAACTTGCTCTTTCAATTTTACTAACATTTCTATTTATATTCTATTTACATGTTGGATTTTAAAGTATGTGTGCCAATGAGCAGATAATATTTTTTTTTTCTTGAAATATTTTTCTCATGGAGTGAAAATCATGGTCAATGTGACGTCCAACTTAATACAAAATACATTTGAAGGGAAAGGGGGAAGAACTTAAAATTAATCTGAGGATTGTTATATAATCAATTATTATTATTATTCATGTCAATTTTCATATTTATCTAGAAATTTTTATGTATATGTTAGAACTGTAGTAATAAATATTAGTTTGTTTTATTAAACGAGGCGTATATATTTTATTAAGTGTAGCTCTTCCGATCAGTGTGATTATTCATCATCATCAATGGTTGAATATTAGTTATTTAAGATATAAGTAAATATGCTAAAATTAAGCAATAATTATGAATTTCTTCATAAAATTTAGTTTTATGTTTAGGCTTAGTCCTAGAGCTGTAGTTGAAACCCTTGTCATTATTGTTATTATTATCGTCATCATCATCATTATCAACATTTTAATTAATGAGCTGTTTAACTGTTTAAAGGCCATAAATAAATATTGATTTTATAATATTTAGTGATCTCTTAGTATTATTATAACCACATCCCATCATCTCTTCCGATCTAGGATGAGTGAATTGCCATCCTAAATTAGTTATATCTAATCTGAGCTAGTGAACTTATAAAAATATTGAAACACATTTGTTATGCTAAGATCTGAGAAATGATTTATGTCTAATATACTCCACTTTGGTTTAAAGATGTTTTACTTTTACCTAACTATTAGTGCTTATAGTGATATGGCTCAAAAAGCAAAATCTCTCATTTTTATTAGAAATAAAGTACCAAAAAAAAGGGATTCAAACCCGGTACATGTGAAAGGTTATCAGATATAACCGTGTCTAGATTCAGATAATCTAGTGGCGCCCTGCTAGACCATATTCACTTAGTATTTGTGTAAACATGCACTTAACATCAAACCAAGAAATGAAAGTAAATAAGATCTACTGCCTGTATACCTGAGTTATATTTTATTGAATTATTAGTGTACTCACTTCACATGATTGCTATAATACTTGTTATTAATAATTTGCTTATAATTTTTAATATTTGGACTCCTTTAAATATTTCTTTGAGTAACTTTAATTTTGGTTACAATGGACACCCAACTGGGGCCTGATATTTTACCATATACCTGAAAAAGAGAGTCTATAGAATGATGGGAGATGTGTGGTTAAAAATAGAGAAATTTTTTTTAGTAAAATTTTTTTTTCAGTAAAAAAAAATTTTTTTTTTTTGTCTTACAAAATTTTCTTGGCCAAACAGTCTTATTTTAGATGATGATGTTTAATATGATTTAATTTTTCATTGATGATGATAAAATGGGTACAGCTATAAAACAGTTTTTTTTTTTTAATTTTTTTATCAATTTTGAAAATAGAGATGAATATCACAACTTAAGACAAAAGTGAAATAAATAATAGAATTTTTTTTTGTGGAACATTAAAATAATTTATTGCCAGATAGGATAGGCATAGTAATAGTGATGAATTATGGAATAGTAGTCTCATGTGTGTTTGGGAAGTTCATTTTGTAAAAAGTCTATGATTTTAGAGGTGTGATTGGATGGTTGATCGTTGGAGTTTGGTTGGTTAGATTGCAGTTTTGATGATGAGTGGAGAGTTTTGTCATTGCCTTGAGAATGCTATGTATTTCGTGTAACTTATGAATGATCAAACCCATTCACTGCTCCAACCCAATTTATATGTTATCTTTATTTTATCATAAAGCAGTTAACAGCAGACCTGCCATGATATCAGCCTATAAGTCTCCAAAAGAGAGAGCATGGCATAGTTTTCCAATCCAGTTATATGTTATTCTTATGTTATCATGAAGCAGTTAACAGCAGTCCTGCCATGATATCAGCCTATAAGTCTCCAAGAGAGAGAGAGCAAGGTTTCGTTTTTGTAGTCTATAATAAGCAGGGCATTCCTTGATACTTGCCACATAAGACTCCAAGAGAGAGAGCAAGGCATAGTTTATCTATTTTAGCCCCTAAGACTTAATACATCTTTTATTGCAACAGAGTTTGCTTCATTTAATCAAGGGTTGTGGTAGTTAATAGTGATCGAATTGGGATGATCTTCTGAGTGCTCGTGATGCATTGTGTGATTATAGTGTTGTGACTGAATTCTTTTATTTATCTCAGGATTGTGAACTGCTAGTCATTCTGTGGACTGTCAATATCTGTCGGATTTCTGGGAGAAGGGATGAATGTATAATTTGGGCTATTACAGACAGACATGCACTATATAGATTATTGTTGTGTAGTTCATTAAATAAGGATATTAAAATTTTTTTTTGTTGTATTTGTAAATGCATAATAAGGTGAAAATCAAATCAGTCAGTTGGTCAGAATAGGTGTCAGACAGGGAGAAGATGTGTGGATTTCTGATGGTCAGGGAAGTACAGATGGGATATACATAGTTTTATAACATGAGTGAACTAAATTATAGTATGGAAGAGGTTATGGAAGAGGAAGGTGCCCCAATCCCAGGGATCAGTGATCATTTTTATCCTGAAGAAGAGGAAATAGAGGAAAATGCCTCTAAAGTCAATAGCAATAATAAGGCCTCAAGTACAGAAATGGTAGATGAGAAGCCAGAAGTGGGCCAGGCTCAGACAGCAAAGATGGCACCATCAGACATGGACAAAATAATTCAGATGCTTAAAAGTATGCTAGAAGAGAATAGAATCTGGAGAGAAAGTTTAAGAGATGATAAAAAAGGCATAGAAAGTTTAAAAAAAGATGAATTAAAAGAAAATATCAATAGCTCTGTTGAAAACAACAGTAAAATTCCTATAGCTTTGGGAAATAAAATAGAGAAACATGGGAAAAGTCCCTCAATTCCTGGAGTTAATAATCTTTATAAAGAAGAGGATGGAGAGGTTGTAATGGGATTAGAAGTTACTGTAAAAGTAAAGGGGATAGTAACAAGTACTGAAGAGTTTCAGATTCGAATAAAGAAGGAAGCACTATCAGGTATAAAATTAACCAGACTGATGAAAGATTGTATGTTTCAAAACTTACAAGAAGATTATAACAAATCCAAAAGAAATAAGGAAAGTCTGGAACAAAAGGTTTGTCGTTCTGTGAAAAGATGGATAGAAAGTCTAAGAGAGGATAGCAAAAAGAGTGCAGAAAGTATAATAGAAGGTAGTCAAAGATTAGAAGATAATGATGAAACCTCTTTAGAAGATAGAGCAGGAGAGATGGGTGAATATGTTAGACTTGTAAAACGGAAAGGTAGTCAGAGCTTACCAGTTTTAAAAGATAATCTGGATAGTCCGACCACTGATAATAAAGAAAATAATGTAAAGCTGCAGGATCAGTCAAACCCAAATTCAAGGCAAAATGATGTTAGCATCAGTCCAGATGATTGTAAGGATAGCTCAGAACAGAGTCAGTCAGAGAAAAGGATGCCTACTTTAGTTAACAATCCACAAGGTGAAAAAGAAGTAGAAAGGCCAATATTAGCCATAATACCAAATCTCCCAGTAAAGAAATTAAAGGAGATGATGACCAAAGAGCAGATTGGGATAGATCATGAAGTGAAAAGAAGGAAAAGAGAGTTGGAGGAAAAACTTCATGCATCCGATAAGATGATTGATTTAAGAGAGGCAATAAGGGAGATGAAACCAGTTATTTTAGAAAGAGAGCAAAAGTTTCAACAGTCTGTAGTTCTCAATCTAGTAACAAACCAGCATGTGTGGTTTCAAAAATCTGTCTTCTCAAATAGATTGGAGATACCTTATATATGGTATAGAGAGACAATCTCTCTGAAAAATGTAAATGTCCAAATCTCTCTGAAAAATTCAACTGCTCTGGAAAAGTCAAAAATAAGTTATATCTGGTACAGAGAGGCAATCTCTCTGAAAAATGTAAATGTCCAGTGTGTATCAGACAGAGAATCAATCTCTCTGAAAAATTTAAATGCTCTGTTAAATTTAAGTGTGCCTTATATTTGGTACAAAGAATCAACCTTTTTAGAGAGTTTAAAAATAAATTATACATGGCACAGAGAGTCAATCTCTCTGAAGAGTTTAAATGTCCATTACATATGGGACAGAGAATCTATCTCTCTGAAAAATGTAAATGCTCTTAAAAATTTAAATGTGCCTTATATATGGTACAAAGAGTCAACCTTTCTAGAAAATTTAAAAATAAATTATACATGGCCCAGAGAATCAATCTCTCTGAAGAGTTTAAATGTCCATTATATATCATACAGAGAATCAATCTCTCTGGAAAATGTAAGGATAAATGATATCTGGTATAAAAAGCCAACCTCTCTAGAAAACTTCAAAGTGCCTTATGTATGGTACAGGGAGTCAATCTTTCTGGAAAGTTTAAAAATAAAGTATGTATGGTATAGAGAGTCAATCTCTCTGAAAAACTTCAAGGAATATTATGTATGGTACCAAGAGTCCATATTTCTAAATAGAGTTTGTAAGAGGAGGTTATATAAAATAAATCCTCCGGATATGTTTTATAAATATCCAGTCAAGATGAAAAATGGAAATATTAAAAAGGTACTGGATGTACAGGTGCATTTTTATGCAGACCGCAATAGGATTTGAAAAGAAAAAGCCATTCCAAATTACCAAGAAAATAGGAGAGAATGCCTTTATGCTTGCTGCTCTTGAGGGAAATAAGGGAACCTATAATGCTAGGAGTTTGATCCCTTATACTTCAGCAGAATAGCCTGGCAAAGATCTCCAAATAAATTATTTTTAGGTTGTTTTTTTTTTTTTTTAATGAAAAATATATTTACCAGTAGTTAATTTTTTTTTTTATATATTATAAGTGTTTATTATTATTAGTGTATTTATTAGTTAAGATTTTTTTTAAAAATATAGTTAAAACAAAAGTGCTGATGATTTTATCCGAAGGGGGAGAAAGTTGTGCCATTACAATTTAGTCACTAGATAAATTTATAGTAATGTGCATGTAGAAAAGGTAAACCAAAAATCATCATCACAATTTTATATAACCATAAAGGAAGTTGTAGGGCATCCAAGTTTAAACCCTACAAGGTCCAGTTCTAAAAGCTTTAAACAGAGAAAGAATGGGTCAACAATTATATGCTTTATTTGTTTGTGTGTTGATAGAAAGGTAATACACACATTTAAACTATTTAATATTTAATTTTTCTTTAAAAAGCAAAGTTATAATGCATACATATAGGCAATGTATGTGTAAATTATTTAATTATTTTATATTTCAAATATTAAACATTTTAATTTTCTTTAAAACTAAGCTATGCTTGATCAATTCTAACATTTTATTCTATACTTTTATTTTGCTTTTCTTTAATTATAATTGGGATTTAAAAGTTACAGATTTAATTAAATAATTGGGTTATAATTACTAAGCTAGCAATTATAGTATTTAAGGTTAGTTCATGAATGATTTGAAAGAATGCAGGATGTGTGTACATTACATACAAAAATTTTACATTTCCTAAATATTGAAAGAAAAGGAAGTATTAAATCTGTTAAATTATTTTTTTTGTAGAATTTTTTTTGTTAAAAGAGGAAATCTGTTTAATCAGATATCGATCTTTGTAGTAAATTTTTTGTAAATGATTGTCACTTTGGAGCTATAATTTTTGAAATTTTCTTATCAAGATCTAAAGAAGGAAGCTCAAAGATTTGAAGTGTTACCTGGATGTTAAAAAGAAAGAAAAAACAAAAGAAAGGAAATAAGAATTGAGTCTATTTTTTTTTTAAAACAAAAGTGTCTGGAAAAAGGATTAAACTTTTCAGTTGAAAAATACTTTGGTTGAAAATAAATTAGAGATCTAATTAAAACAAATTTGTCCAAAAATAGCAAGTGATGCTATCTCTGATTGGTTAAGTTAGCTAAAAATTGGATATAAAAAGCTGTCTTAGATTATTATTGTGATTGATTCAGATTATTAAACTATCAAATTTGAATGTTGAAAATATAAGAAATGGCAGGTTAGAAAAATTATATGTATGTTCCATCGATTCCGGACCATCTGGGGAAGCTGCACATCACATAGGAAAGAAAAGATGTGTCTAAAATAATATTCTACACCTTTCAACTGACCAGATAAATAAGATGTTTTTAATAGAAGGAAGAAAGCATTCACCTGCATTCAAAGAAGATGAATTAATCTACTGATAAATATTAATCATCAAGTCCAATTAATTGTTACAACAACTGATTTTAAACTCAAGAAAATTTACAAATGGGAAAACAACTGCTGTATTTCATCCACATGCTTGACAAGAAGAGAAGAAAATTTACTATAATGATTTCCAAATTATCCACTAAAGCAAATAACCTCAATAGAGTCACCATCATCAAATAGTTATCCACCTCAAGAAAGAGATTGTTCCCAGTAAAATGGAAATGGTAGCTGAGAAATATAAACATTATACAAGACAAGTTTGAACCCTTGAAAATTCGCCCCAAACAAAAAAAAATCGGTAATATGACTTTTTATATCTATTTTCTTTATGATCTCAATCTTAATAAACATTTTAGCGATAAAGTGGTATATTTTATTTAAAGAACTTTTAAAGACTATTCAGATCGATTAAAACAAGAATATCTTACTAATAATAACTTTGAGCTTCATAAATGATCTTGAATGTATGAAAATGATTTGTTTATTAATTTTACAATATTAATGTGTAAAACATTTTTTTTTATGGTATTATGATTTTAGTTTTAACTAATATATTATTATTATTTTGGGTTTTAAATAATATTTTGTTATCATGGGATAAAACACACACATACATAATGATATTTTATATGTGTATAATTGTGAGTGAATGTAAAATAATGAGTAGTATTAGAATATTAGATTATTTTGTTTCAAGTTAAGTATAGCGTTTCAGAGGTAGAAGAGAGGGGGGAGATAATGATTTAAAACTATTTTCTAAAACTTGCTCTTTCAATTTTACTAACATTTCTATATATATTCTATTTACATGTTGGATTTTAAAGTATGTGTGCCAATGAGCAGATAATATTTTTTCTTGAAATATTTTTCTCATGGAGTGAAAATCATGGTCAATGTGACGTCCAACTTAATACAAAATACATTTGAAGGGAAAGGGGGAAGAACTTAAAATTAATCTGAGGATTGTTATATAATCACTTATTATTATTATTCATGTCAATTTTCATATTTATCTAGAAATTTTTATGTATATGTTAGAACTGTAGTAACAAATATTAGTTTGTTTTATTAAACGAGGCGTATATATTTTATTAAGTGTAGTCTTTGTTCAGTGTGATTATTCATCATCATCAATGGTTGAATATTAGTTATTTAAGATATAAGTAAATATGCTAAAATTAAGCAATAATTATGAATTTCTTCATAAAATTTAGTTTTATGTTTAGGCTTAGTCCTAGAGCTGTAGTTGAAACCCTTGTCATTATTGTTATTATTATCGTCATCATCATCATCATCAACATTTTAATTAATGAGCTGTTTAACTGTTTAAAGGCCATAAATAAATATTGATTTTATAATATTTAGTGATCTCTTAGTATTATTATAACCACATCCCATCATCTATTTCATGCTAGGATGAGTGAATTGCCATCCTAAATTAGTTATATATAATCTGAGCTAGTGAACTTATAAAAATATTGAAACACATTTGTTATGCTAAGATCTGAGAAATGATTTATGTCTAATATACTCCACTTTGGTTTAAAGATGTTTTACTTTTACCTAACTATTAGTGCTTATAGTGATATGGCTCAAAAAGCAAAATCTCTCATTTTTATTAGAAATAAAGTACCAAAAAAAAAGGGATTCAAACCCGGTACATGTGAAAGGTTATCAGATATAACCGTGTCTAGATTCAGATAATCTAGTGGCGCCCTGCTAGACCATATTCACTTAGTATTTGTGTAAACATGCACTTAACATCAAACCAAGAAATGAAAGTAAATAAGATCTACTGCCTGTATACCTGAGTTATATTTTATTGAATTATTAGTGTACTCACTTCACATGATTGCTATAATACTTGTTATTAATAATTTGATCAACTTAATAATTTTTTATCTTTTGAACTCACTTATTTGGTTACAGTATATATATATATATATATAATGTCACATGAAATTTACTGTCTATTTTAAATAATAATTGGACTGCCCTCTAGCCATTCGGTAACTTTTTACAGTAGGAAAATGAGCCACTTCTTACTCTATTTTAGATTTTTTATTATTATTTAGAACGTTCCAGAACAATAATCATTTTAATGTGAACTGATTTTTAAACAACTGATATTACATTTATAGAATAAAAATATTTCATTCATTTCTAAAACTCTATAATAAATAAACATGTATTATGTATGTAATAATAAATATTATTTAATTATTGAATAAATATTATATCATATGAAGTTTGCCACATCTGATATGATGTGATGTGATGCACTGTGCTTCTTTTATATGGACTCAGGAATCTCTCAGCAACTATGCCCAGACAAACCTGCTAGCCACTTTACCTTCCCTTTCCATTCCCTGCCCTAAGTTTTCCCATATCCTGCTCCATCCCATTTCCACAACATAATCTTTGTCAACTCCATGGCCTTTATATCTAAATTCCACTTATCTGTTCCCAAATCCAGCATAAAAAACAATAACCCACTTTCTGTATAATCACTTTGTTTATATTTATTCTTTCATAACTTCATTATTTGTACCTTTTCTGCTTTCAGGCATTTACATTCAATGGACAGATGTCTAATATTTTCTGTGCCTTCCTTTCACAACTTGCAGACTAAATCGCTCATATTTTCCCATTTACATATATATTCCCTTGTTGTTAAAGATCTCCTTCAAGCCTTAAACAGTAAACTATTTTCCTTGCTATTATCATAAATTAACTCTCACACATTATTCCATTTTCTTCTATATATATTTAATTTTTTTTACTCTCCATACTAGTTACCTATCTCTCCAACTCCCTATTCTTTATTAATGCATCTATTCTTCTATCCCATTCCTTACCACTATAATACTCAACAATCCTCCTAACACAATCATCCCACCGTTTGTAAAAGTATAACTGACATAAATTCTTTATCCAAATCTTCTGTATACCACACTACCTTTCTCATCCATCTTGTTGCCTGCCATTTACTCATAACCCAATTAAATACAACTTTGGCTATTCTTTTGTTATCCATAAACTGCAATCTACTGAATATTTTTATTTATCTATTTTAAATAATAACTGAACTGCCCTCTTGTTGTCATTATCTATAACTTTTATTCATTATATTTATTCAATATTAAAATCTTATTTATCATTACATATGGAGTTTTAGAAATGAGTGAAATATCTCTATTTTATAAAGGTAATACCAATTCTGTGAAAGTCAGTTTACATTAAAATATATAGGCTGGTTTATGTTTGCTCTCCAGTTGTTATTGACGTTGATAATTCTAAATAAAATGACCTAAAATATGATTAGAAGTGGTGCATTTTCTTACTGCAAAAAGTTATTGAATATGCTAGGTAGAGGGCAGTTCAATTATTATTTAAATAGCATGGATAGTTGAGGGTCTTGTGAAAGTCTGAGTTCAAGTCCCCTATATATTACATATTGGAGTGCAGGTATGAAAAAGCCTGTACTGTAGAAAAATTTATGTATTAAATAGTCTTGGTAAATTTTACATCACATTGTATTTACTCACTATTAAAATATTATTTATCATTACCTACATATAACATCGACGATTATACTGAACTTTATGAAACTAACGAGGAATAAATATTAGACTTTTTAATGCAGTCTTAAACTTTAATGTCATTAATTATTGTCTAATATAATTTAAAATAATGAATAGCAATTCAAAATGTAGATATATCATGAATATACTTTGCATAAAAAGTCTCGTAATTCTTCTGATATTATTGTCAAAGGTTTAAATGTGTAGCATAAGGGACATGAGTATGTTGTATTCAAAACCATATGGAATAAGAAGAGATCAGACTGTTTATTTTATATTAGATATTATGTATTTTAATATTTAAATCTGCAGTAGAATTTTTTTTGCTTTTCTTCTTTTTTTTTATCTATTTCTCTTTCACACATATGATATATAAATACATGAAAGCAGTCAGCGTTTAAACAATAGCAATATCAATTGCAATCAACAATCTCAATCTGTTGCCAAGGCAACCTCCTTTAAACAATAAAAGTAAAAATCCAGTTATATATATATATAAACTAATATGTTTATATAGACATTAACGATTGCAACTTGATTATAAAGAATAAATTATTAATTCAAAAAAGTTTAAACAATACTCATTACACAGGTAAATATAATTGTTCTGAAAGAAGACTAACAAACAATCAATTATAACTTTGAAACTGCACTCCAACTATATGTTAATTAGATAATAAAGCTAATAATTCTCAAAGCTAGGTAGGTAAATTATATAAATACATGAAAACAGTCAATTACTTAAACAATATCAATAGCAATCAACAATCTCAATATGTTGTCAAGGCAACCTATGTTTATATAGACACTCAGGATTGCAAGTTGACTATTAATGCAAGGAAGTTTAAATAAATTTCATTAAACAGATAAATATCTATCTGTTCTGAAAGCAAACTAATAAATAATCAATTATATCTTTCAAACTGCACTCCATCTATGTATTACTTAGATAATAAAGTTAATAATGCCCAAGGCTAAATAGGTAAATAATGGAAATACATGAAAACAGCCAATGCTTAAACAATACCAGTAACAGAAACAATCAGTAATCTCAATTTGTTGCCATGCATGGTTTACACATATAATTCAAGCAGAAATAATCTAACTCCCATGTAATCTATATATAAATAATTCAAGCAGAAATAAACTAACTTTCATGTAAAACTCACCCTTCAATAAATACTTACAATCTCTGTAAGATTTTCTTTGCTAATATTGTTGGATAAAAATGATAGAAACTATACAATAGTCTGATTTAAAGACAGCATAATTATTTTGAAATTACAGTTATGCTTGTGTAAGCATATGAAATGCTGATCATGTGATGTTTAGTAGATATGCAACTAGAAGATACGGCATACTTTTAAATAGTCTATTAAATGTCAATCACAAATAGGCATAGTTTAATGTGGACAAAATTCAAATGGGGGTATTTACTTCCATTTGAATTTTATATACATTAAGTGATACTTATTTGAGATTTACATTTACAATATTCAATTAAGGTTATATGTAATGTTATTGAAAGTGAGATTATGAATTTAATCTTTTATTTTCTCAATTTTAATTTTGAAACTACTGTAGCATATTTAAATTAGGCTGATACATAATTTCCATTCCTTATTTTCAGAAATGTCACTATATAAAGGTTAAAAATTTAAAGGGTAGTTGGATTCACTAAGATTCTTTAATGTTTTCTGGCATGTGAGTATTATTTATCTGTATCTTATAGGTGAAGTTAGTTTGCCTTCATTTGAATTTTATTTACATTAAGATATTCCAATATATATATATAAAAAAGACATATTTTGCGGATTCATCCGTGTTAAAAAAATTTAAATATTGATATACCAACGTTTTGACTTGATGACACAAGTAATCTACTGGGTGATAAAAGGTATAAAGATGATTTAGAGGCGCTACAATCACTGATTTCAAAAAAAGGCCAGGTTGTATCAATAAGCAAGATGATACATGCGAACTTCCTCCAATTTGGAAAGATTTTTTAAAAAAACATTCTTAATTTAACATTTTTGCTATTGGTGGAACTTTAACATTTTTTGAAATCAGTGATTGTAGCGCCTCTACAACCATCTTTCTACCTTTAATCACCCAGTAGATGATTTGTGTGATCAAGTCGAAACATCAGTATATCAATAATTAAAATTTTTAACACCAATGAACCCGCAAAGTATGTCTTTTATATATGCAACCGGTGAAAATCTTTGTATCAACTTATATATATATATATAACTAAAGTATTTTTTGTGTCATATCATGCATTGGTTTTTTGTTTACATTTCTATTATTTCAATGAAATCATATTCACTCTTCTCAGTCAGCTGATTGTAAAATGGAAGTAAGAAAATGTTTGTTAATCCACCTCCTATTCTGATTGGTCAATCATTTAATACACATATGATGAACATTCTTTAATTATCTGACTCTTACATTCATTAGAAAATGTGTATTGTTTATTTCAGAAAAATCATCTGCTTTAGAAAACTATTTTATCATTAATATAACTGATATTAACATAGAGGTTTTTTATAATGCCGTTTCCGGGGCCTGCTTTTATTGATTTATTATTTTTTTAAAAATCTGAAAAGGTCAGTATGTTACAGATTGTCAGCTAGATTCTAAGTCTTTACTCTATTGTTTTGTACTAACGTGCATATCTCCAAAGGCATTCCTTCTTGTGAATTTTGTTTTCATGCATAATTTTTGGAATAAAAACTATGATTTTTTGCTTATTTATTGCATATTTCTGATTATTTTTACTCACTAATTGTTTGATAATCATTTAAAACAAAAAGAATATATATATATTTACATTGATTTTTTTTTAAATTTATATTTTATTTGTAAAAATAAATTAATAAAAACTACACCATAAAATAAACAAAAAATATCCCATGCTGTGTGTAACACCATTATCTGTGGAGAATTTATATGGTGTTAAAATCTTTTTAAATATTGTGCAAATATCAGATTTTAAAGCAGAATTTGTCATTAATAGACATTTTATTGTTTGTATTTAAAGAAATCTTAAAATAAAAACATTCATTTATTTCCTGAGAGAGTTTACTTTCATATCAATATCTGAATCCTGTGTATTGTATTATACCCTTTATTCTTATTTACAACTCACTTTTCAATATTTTTAAACTTCAAATGTGATATTTTTAGAATATTATTAGTTTGTAAAATTAAATGTAAAAAGTGTAAGTTCAATTTATTGAGTTTTAGTATAAAATAAAAGATTTTATACAGAAAGGAAAGATTGAACATTTTCAAAAACTTCCATCAGGTGGAACAATAATGAATGTTAGAATGTGAGAGAATTAATTAGTTCATGTGCAATCACAATTCTCATTATTATTTGAAACAAAACAGTTCATTACGGCTTTCGTCTTGACAAAGCATAATTTAATTTCATTGAAATATACAGTATTAACCTTGCCGCCTACCCCCAAATTTTAATTTCATCAAATAACCATGAAAATCTTCATTATAATATATAAAAGCCAATTAATCGTTTTGATTTATTAGATTACTTCTCATTTCTTGAGGTCGATCATAATATTCCTATTCATCAGTATAAGAATCCAGATTATGTCCTCTCACTATGTATGTATTTTATAGATCAATTTCTATCTGTCAAATGAGCCTTGAAACCTTTGAAATGGCCTATTAAATGTGGTAAACAATTATTTTTCATTATACATTTACAAAATGGGAACAATCTCTAGCTAAGTTAGAATGCTTTTTGGAACGATAAATATTTCAATGTTATTACATCAATTAGTCTTAAAAAAGCAAGACAAAATTTGATAGATAGATAGATAGATAGATAGATAGATAGATAGATAGATAGATAGATAGATAGATAGGTAGGTAGGTAGGTAGGTAGGTAGGTAGGTAGGTAGGTAGGTAGGTAGGTAGGTAGGTAGGTAGGTAGGTAGGTAGGTAGGTAGGTAGGTAGGTAGATAGATAGATAGATAGATAGATAGATAGATAGATAGATAGATAGATAGATAGATAGATAGATAGATAGATAGATAGACAGATAGACAGATAGATAGATAGACAGACAGACAGACAGATAGATTAGATAGATTGGATTAAATAGATTAGATAGATTAGATTAAATAGATTAGATTAGATAGATTAGATAGATAGATAGATTAGATAGATAGATGGATAGATAGATAGATAGATAGATAGATAGATAGATAGATAGATAGATAGATAGATAGATAGATAGATAGATAGAGAGATGGATAGGTGGATGGATGGACAGACGGACGGACCGACCGACAGACAGACAGACTGACAGACAGATAGATAAATAGATAGATATGTTGCAATAATACAAGAGGCATAATATCCAGAGTGATATAAGATTATGCATGTGTTATGTGCCTTCATGATTTGTGCTGTGTTTTCCAGTTTTTGTGTTTCTGGTGAACTTTTTATGACTCCAAAAAATAAAGCTATTTGAAATAAAGCGATATGAAAAACAATCATGACCAGATAATTTAACAATGTAACTTACTATTTGCATATTGTTTCAATCTGGAAACACAATATTTGTATATACTATATATTATATACTATTATATATGCTAATGGACACCTTGAATTCCCTTTCTTATCATGCATACACAGTTTAAAGTTGCATATTGCAAATTCTGAGCATATTCCATGATTATCCAAATAGTCAATAAAAAATTTAAATTTCACTGTAAATATTACAGTTTAACAATGAAATATTTAAGCTGTCGTTAGCTATTGTTTAAGAGAAACTATGCTTAACCTACGAAATCAGAATTCTGCACAAACCTTGGTATTGTATAGTCATAAATATTAATAAAGAAGTAAATAGTTTATGCAAAAAATAATTTACCGAGAGTATTATAAATAAATAAAAAAACAACAACAAAAATTATATGAATAAAATCATTATTTATTAAATCAATAAAACATCAAATGACCCCACTTGTATAATGCTGTTATGTAACAAATTTTTTTCCCCTCACTCCAGTTACGCCATCAAGTATAAGCTTTAGCAATGAATAAATACAAATTGTAGTACTTAATAAATCCCTATTGCCATGGTAACTAATAACTCCCAGACTTGTCTCTAACTTATGGCTTCAATCAGTGAGGAGCTTTAGATATGGTACTACCATACTTAGGTCTTTTAAATACATTTTTGAATTTAAACTGGTAGTTTGATAGTAAACTGGAGAAATAAAAGGTGATCTTTAAAACAAATAGGTATTAGTCCCAAAAGGTCCAGATTCACGGGCACCAGATTCAAAGTTCCTCAATAACAAAACTCCTAAGCTGGAAACTAGTCTGGGAATATAGATAGAATAGCACTGGAAATTGATTAATTAACCATTACTATCTATCATCTATTGATTACTAAAGCTTACACCAGATGGCATAACTGGGTTGAGAGAAAGAGAATTTGCTACTAAAAATTACTTGACATGAATGTAAGCCCTTTCCCATATGTGATAGATTTAATTAAATGTGTCTTGATGTTCTGTAATACATATGACCATGTAACGAATAGTTAGAACATACATCTTTTATTATTGTTTGATGGGTGCATAAATAATCTTAAATAAAATTATTTATCATACCTTATCTGTTATGATTGATGATGTCATTTATTTTCTTTACACCTGCTGATAATAATAATGACAATATTAAAACGAGGAAGAGAAGGAGGAGGATGAAGAAGAAAAGAGGAGAAAGAAAAAGAGGAAGAGGAGAAGGAAGAAGATTTACTGTTACTCTATAATATAACATTATCCTAAACAAGATAGTATCTTGGTACACATGTATATAGAATAATATTATTAAAGTATGCTTCACACATTTATCAAATGTCTGAGACAAATTTATATTTCATATATTTCATTATTTCTAAATCTCAACCTCATAAAATAAAAATAGTTTATTTATCTGCTTGATTAAATACTTCAGACATGTTCTACCCAAGAAATTAATATATATGTATACATATATCACTGTTTATTATTTGTTTAAATAATAGAGAAACATTTATTATTATTGAATTACATAGTACTTTAATATTTTGCAGAGGAGTAATTATTGTGGTCATATTACCACATCAACCAGAGTAAGGATAAGGAATCAACAGAGAACATTCCTCATATATTGACATTATTAAGTCGGAAGTCGAATTCCGATAATGCGCTATTACTTTAAGTATTATAAATCTCCACGCGATTCACACGTCAGTAAGAGTTTAAAACACTTAAATGAATCACTCAACTTTAGAGTGCATTTCTATAAATACACCAACTTTCACTGACCATGCTCAATCAGGGCTTAAGTCTATTGTGTACCTGATGTTATAATCAAATTTTGAATTGTACCAATCTATTTAACCTATCGCAGAAGAAAGACAGTGCCTCATTTTTTACCACCGGACGATCAAACTAATACGACTTACAAATGTAAATCTTATTATTATTTTTAAACTTTTAGTGTAAGTGCATGGAGATTTATAATATTTAAAGTAATAGTACATATCGGAATTTGACTTCCGACTTAATAATTTCAAAATTTCAGCCTTTATAATAATAAGATTCATATATTGACACAGAAGTAAAACTATCATCTATAAAGCAAAAGAGAATGTTTAATCAAATATGATATATACAATTCATGTATCCATTAATGATTTAATTTTTCAATAGCAAATATTTCATTTCAATTAGTGGAATACAGAATTGAATTTACTTGTCACAGATATAATCCTTCACTCATAAATAAATAAATGGATATTAGTAGCATTGTATCATTTAAAATAATCATAAAATAAATATTTATCTCCTCACTCTTAAGCCCAATTCACTACTCCAAAATTATATAGCAGATGGTATATATTTTTAACAACGTTGGCTTGCTACACAACATCACCTTAAGTTTTCCAATATTATAATTATTAATATATTTTTACATTCATCAAAATACAGGAATTGTTAGCTAAATTAATATCTATACATTTTCAATTATTTGTAGCAGGGGGGGGGCAAACTATTTTTCTGACTAGGACTATTTAAATATTTATAATATCACTCATGGGACAATTATCGACTTAAAAATTAACCTGCTATATTTGATCAAAATTTTAATTAATTTACCCCCAAACATTAGGAGTGGGCAAACTTTTTAATTGGCAGACCAATTTCAACTTTCTCTTTTAAATGAGGGCCATCTTTTGTGAATTAAAAATAAAGTAACATCATTATTTTTAATGATTATTCCACGTTAATAACAATTTTTGCAATTTATCTTGTAATTATTCTTTGTGACATATTTATATTCTCGAATTTCTTTATATGTTCTGGATAGATTAATTCTATAGTAGCTAGGATGCAGTTTTTATAAACTCCCTTTCCGATAATACTTGTGAATTTTCTGCTTTTGTTAAAAAATAATGTAACTTACTTTCCCAGAATTTTCTACTTGTTTATATTTTTTAACAAAACATATCAGGCACTCGACAAAGCATCTTTTCAAAGTTTGTATTTTAATATTTCTTTCTTCCCCAACAATTTTGTTGCGATCAGAATGTTTTGACATAAATAGTGACTTTCAATGATGTGTTCTTTCTTTAACTGAAATATGTTCCAGACATATCAGGCCCATTGGTTTCCTATTTTGTTCTATAAAAAATATGCATTGATATATTTCTTTTGAAATATACTTCAGTATCAAATTTTCAGTGCCATTTTTTCTTATTTACCTATTTTTTGATGTCAAGATTTCTTATTTTACTCCATACAGCCATCTTAATAAAAAATGAAATGCAACATAATATTAATAAAATGAAGTAAAATTCAAGTTTTATTGTTTGCTATTATATGGTTCATCTCTGCAAAAATTACTATAAGAATATACAAAATGCCCTCAGCATGGTATATTAAATCTGTAGTCAGATAAACTATACAATATAGATATGTTGAAATATTGTTACCTTTGATAGAATGAATTAAAACTTTTATAAAGGATGGAGAGAGAAAAAAATGAAGTTGAGAAAATAAATGTTTTTTTTTTTTTTACGTGAGTCTTAGTTCAAGGACTAGAGTTGGTCCATAGGCCAAAAGTTTCTAAAAGCTGATTTTTAGTAATATTAAAATTGTGGTATATTTTTTGTGTGTGAATTCTTTAAATTGGCTATTGACTATTGATACATAACAAAATCAAAACAAAATGCTTTCTAAATTGTGTCTAATAATTCAACAGGAACATAAAATTCTGAATTAGATTTAATTAATGATTACAAAAAATAATTTATTTGCAAATTTAATGGAATGTTTTGTTTTTTTAACATCAATGATCTGTAAATAGCAAACAAAAATATTTCCAAAATTAATGTCTCTCCAGAGACTGTAATTGTTTATAATTTTTTTTTTAAATTTAACACAGTGATATGACTGGATATCAATTTATTTATAAGGCTGGCTTCAATAAAAGAGCTATTATAGGTTAATGAGAAAACTTGTTTAGCCTCGGGGATTGTCAATTAGTAGTAATTTTTTTTTGGTAGTTTCTTAGCAATATCAAAAGCTAAAAAAGTTATCTGTTTACATGGATATAATCTCATCATTTTTATTCTTTTTTATAATAACAACACACAAAAATATTTCATTCAATATACACATTTATATCACATGAAAGCAGCCCATGCTTTTCAACACCAAGAATCTCAATCTGTTGTCAAGACAACCATAGTAAGAAAAGGTGAATTCAATCTTCAATTTATAAGTATAAAATAACAAATTACCCAATAAAAATATACTAAATGCAAAAAAATTATCAACTGAAATATTGTAAATAAAGCAAAAAAGAGAATTAGATATCAACTGATTTTCCAAGAATTGTGTGTATAGCAATATGAGCAGATTATCTATTTATTAAACTATTTTTGAACTGATTTATGAAGATTGCCTCTTTAATTTTTTTCTTAAATCTACGATGACTTTCTCAACTTACTAATCATGTATGTATTAAGTTAAAAGTAAATTTAAATTTTGCAAGATTTTTTATGGTCAAAGAAAATTGGCAGTATTCTTAGCATTTTCTGTATGATTGTATAAAAGTTGATATTATTTTGCCTTTTCCCCAAAGTATATCTTGACTCTCCAATATATGACTTTTTGCATCTGCATATAATTTGATGTATAATTTTACTTTTTGCATTTTACAAATCGAATTGTAGAATTATTAACTAATTGATATACATTTGAGGAATATAAAATGAAACATTGTATTGATCTCTGAATGTTTTTTTTAAAAATAAATTTAGATTGAACTTTTTTTTAAAAAAATGGCATAGATACTCATTTTTTATTATTTATACTTATGTTACTGTTGCAAGGGTTTTTTATTAAACTCATTCAATGTACATAAAATTTGTCTTCTGTTGTACCTTAGCTTTATAAATTCTTGAGTAAACTGTTCAATATTTTGAATTTTATCATCTCTATATTTACATAATTTATCATTAAGACTGACATAAATAGAATTTAAACCTAGTCATTTTATGTATCATTGGAACATTGGATTTGAAAAGAATACAACCTCCTTCTCGAACAGGTTTGATAAATAATTTATTGTTTAAACAATAAGTTTCTCTAGACATTTGCAAAATTAAAAATGTGATCCTTCTATTTTGTTCTTTATTAATAGTCAAGTTTAAATTGTTTAACTCATGTAAAAGTGCTTCAATAACGTCTTCAGGACCTCACAAAAACATTATTGACATATCTAGCATATATTGTAATATTCCTAAAATTATCGGAACTTAACCCATTTTCTTATTTAGAAAGGGTAAAGTTGCATATACATACAACCATAGGGAGACCCATATCCCATTCTGTAAAATTTATCATTAAATTTTGCAATAATATTATCAGCTATGAATTTTATGGATTACACAATGAACTTTATTATATGAATTTTTTCTGCAGTACAGGCTTTTTTCATACCTGCACTCCAATATGTAATATAGGGGTTTTAACTCAGACTTTCACACAACCCTCAACTATCCACGCTATCTCACACTGCTGACACACTAGATCACACACATGTTGAAAAGATAATCACTTTTTTTTCATATGTCATAGCATCGGCTGGGACGCGAACCCACAACCGTCTGCAGACAACTACTTGCTTGCAAGGCTGCTGCGATGACCTCTCGACTAACAACACTTATAAAATCTTTAACTTGTGTTGCGACTTCAGAACTCCCTATACAGTCATCATTACACCTGATTGGCTGTCATACAAGCATTCTAAAAGCGCATGCGAGAGGTTTTCAGCATTTCACTTTAATAATCATTTATTGTAAATTTATTTATTGAAATTTCACTTGAAGCAATCTCAATTATATATAAATATATACACTCCAGCCGATCAATGGATCGATATAAAACATGGATAAATTTATGTTCATTTCGTTTTCAATTCAGCCACTTAATTCTTTCAATGATGACGTTATTGATACTAGTTTGTTTACATATCTCTTTCACTTTAAATCTCATTTCTGTAGATCGTAATCTTGTCGCAATATTAGATCCAAACTTAAGAATGGATGAAATACATTTAATGAAAACCTCCACTTCCAAACATCTACTTTTTTTTTTTTATCAAGTTATTTCTACTAAAAGCGCTTCATTTAAGTTTTTAATTTTACGATTAATTTCAAAAATTATATCCTTATATGTATTAATATTTATCCAAGATATATTAGGAGTTGTTGATTTGTTCCAATTCACTATTGTCAATTTTTATTTTCCCTTTAAAAAAATTTATAAACAATTTTAAAATAAATATTTAATTTGCATGCCTTTAGATTCTTAATGTCTTCCTATCCATATATAATATCTAAATTTCTATAAAGTTCATATTAAATAATTAATATCTAATACCTTCAAACGTTTGAAATGTTTGTTTAGTCAAAATTTAGTTAATATTATTTATGCAATAACTAATATTTAAAAATATATCTCATATTATTACGTGATAAAATTAACATATTTGAAATCAAAAATCCCAATTATTTTGAATTTTTAATCGCTAATCAATCTTCATTTAAAGCTTAGAACAACGCAATAATTATAGTAAGGGATTATTTGTAGAATTATTTTACGGTTAATCCCGATTATAAAATTGATGTTTTAATTATTCATATTTCAATATTTTAAAAATATTGCCAGTAGACTTTCAATATATATATATACGTAATACCAAATTTGTATTTATGTTTTATACGTACGTATTTTATATTAACAAATTACATGGCTTTCAATTAGTTTTGAGGATAGTTTCTAATTATAAGTTGGACTATTGTTGCGTCATCTAGTTTAATTGTTAATAGATTTTATGGGGGAAAATCAAATATTATTTAAACTTTTCAAATACATTCTACAGTTAGTAATGATAAACGGGTAAGTACTGTATTCGAAGTTTCGAGTGGTGATTATTGTCCTATATTCTTTAAGATGTGGCTCGTCTGACTAGTGATAGTATTAGTATAGAAACCAAATCGGTGAACTTTAGATTTGTTAATACGGCATTAATGGTGTAGCTCTGACCCACTAGACTATTATGTCAAAGCAACAATCATTATAAATTGTATATAGTTAGATAGGGGAGTCTTCTTGGTTTCTTAATTTTTTTCTTTTTAAAAACAAGACAAATGAAAAAATTTTAAACATTATGGTAATGCAATTAATCTTGTCTTTAAAAATCAAAAGTACCTTCATAGATAAATATATATAATTTCTACTGACTGTTGTTTTGACAGAATATAGTTGGTTAGAATATCACCTTAAATCCAATATTATTTCCATGCTACTATTGGTATTAATCATTTGGTCATATCTCAAAAAAAAAGGGAATAACAGCTTTGGCTATTAATTGTTATTATTAACAATTAAACAAGGCAAAACTCTCTATACAGTAGTGCCACCCTGTGCCAACCAGAGTAATCAATGGATGCACAGGGGGCCACTACTGTATGGAGAGTTTTGCCTGGTTTAATAACAATTATGTGCTAGTATGAGATGGTGATCGTGTGATTATTAACAATTGCATGAATTTGAAAAAGTGTAACTTAAGTTTGATTTTTTTTTTCTTAAAAAAACATTTAATAATTAAATTAAATGATGGGAATATTCATGCATATAATTAAAATAAAATGCCATAAACGCAAATATTTAGACCACCGAATTATTGTTTATTAGAGTAAAAAATTGTATTACATATAATGCACAAATAAATTAGTATTAAACCACTAAAACATCACATGATCACTATTTTCTATGCTCACTTAAGCTGTTAAAATAGTAGCAAACCCTCCATACAGTAGTGCCATCTAGTGCAAGCCTTATTTTGCTACTGTTTTAACAGTTTGCTTAAGCATAGGAAATAGTAATCAAATGGTTTTATACAAAACACCTCTAATTGTATAGATATTAAACTGGGTTTAGATCTATATGACTATATAAGCAAATGAGCTTGGATTGAAAACATCATTGTGCTTTTTTATCTTGGACTCATAGCTTTATAATTAACTAAGTAGGTAAAAGAGATAGCTGCAGGGTTATATTAGATCCTAAGATCTAGGTGCAGTGCTCTTGAATCCAAGGCTTTTCCCTGATGAAAGTAACAAGCTGGTAACTAGTCTGGGAATATTAGATGATCACTATCTCATACTAGCACATAATTGTTATTAAACAATTCAAAACAAAGCAAAACTCTCCATACAGTAGTCCTCCTCACTGATGAAGGCCACAAGCCAGAAACTAGTCTGGGAATATTGGATGAGTAGGCACTAGATAGGGATTTTATGCATAAGCCTCTGGCATCCATTGATTGCTCTTGTTAGCACAAGATGGCACTACTGTATGGAGAGTTTTGCTTTGCTTTGAATTGTTTAATATTAGATGAGTAGGCATTAGATATAGACTTCATGCACAAGCCTCTATTAATTACTACGGCTTGCATTGAATAGCATTTCCGTAAGGCGAATTTGCTATTTCTTTTAAGTTGGTATTACTTACTAAGGTCACAATTATTATTTCTTTTAGATATTTATAATATTACCTTTAGCAGTGGTTTCTAAGTTTGAATATGATCAACTTAACTAAAAAAGATGGAAATAAAAGAGAAATAAAAGTTAGAAATAAATATTATGCTGATTATGCAAAGTATTATCTTTAGCATGGTTTTTACAGTACTATAGGAAAATTTATATATTTATTTATGTGGATTATTTCGGAATTGTATGTGTATATTATTCAGTGGTATGTTACATATAGTGAATATGTCTGTATTTACAAAGTTTAAAAAATTTTAAAAACATTATTTGAAAAGAAATTATTGGAAAAGATGGAAATGCAATTTACATCTGAACTTTATAAGACATTCGAGATGAGCTATAAAATATATTGCTCGCTCTCAATAATATTTATGGCATTATTTTGAAGAATTACAGTTGAAAAAATATTTATCTTTGAAGCAAATTTTATATTTGGACTTGTGAAGGAAGTTATTTCAAAGATAACTGCTATGAAAAATATAATTTCTAAAAAGAAAATTGTCATATTAAATAAGCGAACATTAAGATAGAATTACCTGCTGTTCTAATTGCTATAATTTTATTCTCAAAGAAGAAGAAAATGGTTAATGAAAGGAAAAATATATTTTATTAAAATAAATATCATTTAATATTTAAAACCTGGATTAATTTACTGCCTTATTATGTGCCATATTGGAATATGAGTTGAAAACGGAAAGATGTCTGTTTTATCCTGGAATTATGTATTCATAAATATGACCGCAAATGAGGCATCTGTTCCCGAACAAATTGGAAACTAAGTACGTGCATGAAAAAAAAAGACATTTCTTTCAAAATGGATTTTTTAAATACTATTAAAAAGATAATTGTTATGCTGAAAGATTTGAAGAATAGACTGTATTGAATATCAAGGATTTTACCAGATTTTAAAAGTTGATTTTTTTATTATTATTGTTATTTTTGCACATCAGGGAGGAACATTTGAAACAGAAAAAAAAGCTTTGGACAATACTCTTCGCCTAGCAATCGCACAACCCCAGTTATTAACAGAACTTTTAAATAAAGACTTGCTTGAAGAAGAGAAATACATAAGTTTAAATTTTATTATTATTTTTTAAAAATACTAACATTAGAATTACAATTTGTTTTTTAGGTTACATTAGATAAGGGGCATTATTAGATACTTTTAATCATCATAATTTTAATTTTAAAATCATTTAACAATTTTTTAAATATTTTGAAAAACATTTCTTTTAAAGTATGTTAGTCTATAATGAGTGTGTAAATGTAATTTATGATTTTATATTTTTATGTAATTTGGACCATAAAACATCAAAATGCGATTATGTTTTAATCACATAGGTAATTTAAATTGTTTTAATTATCATATGGTATATATTTTAAGAATTGCTTGGAATTTAAATATTCATATTATGCTACAGGAATGAATGGATATACGGATGTGTGAATTAATAACACATACAGATTTTGTATTAAGAGATATATGCTATAAATAAAAATATGCATATATTTTGTTTACTTAAGTAAAACCATATTTATATTTATTGTAAATATATGAATATTGATTGTATACTTTAATCAAAGTCATTTGTATTTGTGGCTAAGCTTATGTGTGTGAAACCATTTCTTAAGGTATTCATGGTTTGATGAATTAAGGTAATGTGTTAACTTTGTTTATTATTGGGAAAATTGCTTAGTTTATTTTGCAATGTAGATTGTTTAAATCTATGTGGAATTTAGATGATAGTAAACAGGGTAGTAGGAAATGAAACCCTGGATGTTTATATTTTTAGGGTATGTCAAAAAGATAGGAAGATTAACCTATATTTTATTGAAATAGATATTATACTGAAACAGTTACATCTGTTTCATCTATTATCTTCGATAATAGTATATATTTGTTACACTCAGATGGCATGTATTTCTTAAATTTTAAAAACTTTGTGCTTATAATATTGCGAGAATGTGCATATATAATGCATATATAATCGTCCTATCAATTATAAATATAAAAATACAGTCTCAAATATTTATATACGGGCATATTCAGTTAGATTTGTTAAAACTGAAAGAAACATAACTGTGTAATTAAAATTTATCTATATAATAGCATAATAAGTTTAGTTTCAATAATAATTTATTATTTCTAATGTATACAGTGATGTGTAATCATACAATTGGGGTTTACATTGTTGTTCTAACTATCTTGTTATTTCCATTTGGGTTCTGATGAGTCTATGTTTCCCAATATGGTGTGAACATTAGATCTTTCACATATTTGTTATCTGATTGTTAGCCTCCCCCCCTTTTGCCTTGTTGTTAGTTTGGCATATTGTATAATGTCCAAGTGTCTTCAAATGTTTTCGACGATGCCCGGAGTTGGTCTCTCTTCTGGATTTTAATCATTGTTTTGGAAAAAACCTGTTTTATATTAGGTTGTGGGTGTTCCATGATTAGTTTACAACATGTAACCCATATGGCATAGTTCAAAAACACTGAGAGACGTATTATTGGATAGGTTTTAGTATTGATACTATCTTTCAGAGATGAGATCAGTTAGAAATCTATCTTGGTGTTGGAGATTATGATTTCTCGGATCACTCTGAATCCCATACATTGTGAGAAAAGGTGTTCCAATGTCTCCTCGCCGTTCATGCAAATGCTGCAAGTAGGGTCTATGTTGTGACCACATTTGTAAAAGAGGAAGTGATTAGTAGGTAGTCCATTAATGTTGTATTTAATGAGGAAGTCTAGGTATTTGGCCTCTAGACTCCATCTTTTAAAGTTGGATACCAGTTTCTGATTATTGTAATAAAATGTGTTGATTATAGGATGTAAGATTGGATGGAGAATTGTGTATGCTTGCCATAATGATATTTTAGAATTGAATGTGGAGTCATTTATTGGGCAGTGCTGTTTGATAAAGCTTGTGTTTCTAGTGATCCATGTTTGTCTGTCTGGTGGGGGTCGGTCAGTGGGTGTTACCTTTTGAAGGAAAGTTTTTTGGAGAATTGTGTTAAAACCATATGATGCTACCAAGTTGTGTATGACATTGTGGGGTTTTTGGTAAATCAATGCCTGAATGGAGTGGAGAGTAAGACCATTTAGCTTTCTTGGTCGCTGAGTACCTTTGAGGCTGATTGCGACCGTTTTACCTTTCCAGAAAAGCCTTGAGCACAAGCCATTTATTTTATTTATGAAGCTTTTGTTGCATTTTATAAATGGAAGAAAGTATGCCATTTTTGGCATCACATTCATGTTAATTAGTGCTACCTTGCCAGGGAGGAAAAGGTAGACTTGTGACAAGGAAGTGATGAATTTGTTTGTTGTTTCTAGGATGTTATCCTGAATCTCTTTGGTCATTGCTGTGGTAGATTTGAATATGGAAAACCCAAGATATCTCTGTGGCTTGGCAGAGAAGAGGGTGTTAATTTTCCTTCCTGAGACAATTTGCCAGGAGGCAGACTTGCTGGGGTTGAATTGCATCCTGTATTTCTCAGTATAGCGGCTTAATATTGTTTGTAGCAAAAGAATATGTTTTCTTGATGGGATGATCATTACATCATCCATTTAGACAAATGTGTTGAATTCTCTGCGTAAATTGGGTATAAAAAGACCTGGTAGATTTTTTTCCAAATCCATCAGGAGAGGATTTATATATGCGGTGAAACATAGGGCACTGAGGGGGGAACCCTGAGGGAGAGCTTGTGTCGGTTTAAATCTGGAGGTGATATTACCATCCATAGTGATAAAAATTTCCCTGTTGTATAGTAAGTTGCTTATGATCTGGACAGCAGCTGCAGGAACATCACACTCGGCCAAAATATTTAAGAGTATGTCTATATGTACCGAGTCAAAGGCTGTAGAATTGTCCAGTTGAATAGCTATCGGCCCTGACTTCCGGTGGATTCTGACATAGTCAATGATGGAGATTATGTTGCCCATTGCATGTGCAGTAGAGGATCCCTTCTTGGCATATTGGTTGTTAGATATGTGCTTTAAGACATTTGGATGAGGTCTTTGATCACAGACTCTACAATTTTAATTAGGGGGGGTGTCATGGAAATAGGTCTGATGTTTGAGAGATCCATAACCTGATTTTTTTTTTTTTTATAAATGGAACTAGCGCCACTGGGTAAAGGTTACGTATCACTCTATTACCAGTTGCTAGGTAATCCACCATCTTCTTCATTATGGGAATTGCAAATTGATTGAGGTATAGGATTAGGAATCTGGGAATCCCATGTAATTCAGGATGTACACCATCTGGAAGGGAAGATATTTTCTGTTGGAGTAGGTTTTCTGTGATCCCATGTGGTGCCTGTGGATCAACTTCAGACCAGGATTGTGTGCCATTGAAGATTGTGGTTTGCATTCTTTGCCGAAAGTGTTCTTTTATTGTGTTCATCATAGGTGTTCCCAGTAAGGTTTTCCCATCTGCAATGATGGAGGTGGGAGTGGTTTTGTTATTTTTCCCTCCAAGTGCCCATCTCAAGTAGCCTTTTGTCCAGTGATGTTGTTGTGATAAATAACATTTGGCTCTCCTAATGGATAGATATTCCACCAGGGATTTTTGTCTTGATCGGTATAGGTTTTTAAGACTATATATATCTTGTGTTTTGATAGGTTGACTTTGGAGCATCTGAAGCTGATTCTCTATTTGTAGAAGATCTCTGAAGAGGCCATTAGGGCCTTTGACTTTCATGGTGTGGTGTTTTAATATTGTCTGTAGGATGCCTATAAATGAAAACCAGGCTTCTTCAGCTGGTCTTGAAAGGATGTTGATTTTGTGAAAATATATATAAGATTCGGACACTATGGCCTCTGTCATGTTTGATTTTGTTACCATCTGCATGGTTTTGTGAAGAGCCTCTGGGGTTGATTGGCCAGCCATGGTTTCAAGAGTAACTACAAGGGCCATATGGTCCGAAATTGACACCGGTAAAAGTTTTGCATTTAGATGAAAATGTAAATCTGGTGAATAATATAATAGGTCTATTAGGGTTTGGTGGGATTTGGTGTAAAAGGAGTAGGATCCGGGAGGAAGGAATCCTTCCCCACACATCAAGTTTCTATTTATCAGTGGAAGAAATTTTAAAGCGACCATATGTGGTGTTAAAATCTCCCAATATAAGTAAAGAGCCTGATTTGTTGCTAAGGATAGCATTTAAAATCTGAATTATTTTGTGATAGATAGTAGGATTGTTTGAAGTGTATATATAAGCTAGATTTATGCTGTAGCCCCAATAGTCTATTTCTAATAAGATTAAGTTGTTATCCAAATAGAGAATACAGAATTTGTTTGGAGGAAATTTTTTGTTAATTAATACTCCAACCCCTCCAGCTGCTGGATGTCCAACTGAAAATTTAGTGAAGCCCATAGTGGCAATTAATGTTTCTATTTTAGTGTCAGTGTTATTATGGAATTTGGTTTCCCCCATTAGAAGGATGTGGGGAGAGTTAATGCTTATCTAATTTCTAATTGTGTGAGCACGGGCCAATGAGTTGAGGCCATGGACATTAATCCCTGCAATTTTATAGTTCATAATATAGTGTCCCTGCTCCTCCAGCCGGCCCCTGGTCTTGGGGAGAATTTGGAAGTAAATGACTATAATTGGTTTCTTGATCTGATGCTTCTTCCAATGAGAGTTGATGTAGATTTGATTCCATGAGTACTGGAAGATCCTCATTTTCCATAGAATCTGGTAATTCCAAATAGGGATCATCTTCCATTGGTGCTGAATCTGTATCAGAGTGCTCAGAGGTTTTTCTTTTCTTTTTTTCCCATGACACTTTGTGTTTGCTTTGTGATTCTTGTGAATCTGGTTTTAATGTAGGTAGTTGTGTTATAAACCCAGAATTCATATCGTCATCTGAGCTTGATTTATCCGGAACATCTGATTTCTGTTTATTAATATTTGGTATAGCTTGTCATGTTAGCTCTACTTCTTGTGAAAGATTCTGATTCCAATGTCCAGATAAACCATCCTTTTCCCCCAGGTTTGGAGTTTTGGTGTGTGCTGGATTGAATTTTTTCCTTGGTTTATTGGTTTTGCTTTCTTTTTGAGGATGTGGAGTTATTGTATTTTGTTTACTTTGTGACTTTCTAGGTGATTGGGTGTTATTTTTGTCTATTTTGATTCTGGTGTCTGTTTCTTCTATTGGAAGTGATTTCAAGTCTGAAGGATTGTCAAGCATTGATTCATAGCCCTTTTTTTCCAATGTTGTACTGTTTATTGACTGAATATTATCTGTGTATTGGTTTGAAATGAGATGAGGTGTACTTGATGTAGTTGTTTGTTTATCATTTCTATTTTTGGTTGTATTGTTGTGGAATTCCATTTCAGTTTGTTGGGAAAGATTTTCATCTTGATCTTCATCTTTAGATATTATGTGGTCTGGTGTTACATCAGTGGGAGTTATGTCTATAGATTTGTTATAGTTTGATGTTGAAGCCCTGTGTTTATCAGTGTGGTTTTCAATATTATTGTCTGTTTTAGGTGACTATTTGGTGTCTGTAGTAGTTGTTGTTTCTATATTCTTTCCATTGCAGTGGTGGAACTTGCCTTTCTTTTGATTGCAGGTAGTGCAGATACATGCCAAACAGTCTTTTATAAAGTGTGTCCTTTGTAAACAGTGAAATCACTGAGGCTGCACCCCCTGAATGTTAAGACCATTGGTGAACCTCTTGCATTAACTACAGTAGGGATGTCAGTGGGAGAAACATTTTTTTTCATGGCTAGTGAGAAGATTGCTGCATTTGATATTATGTTTCCATTCAAGATGGGGTCTGGAAAGAATTTAAATTTTGATACAGTGACGTAGGGATTGAGGATATTTTGGAGCTCTTGTTCAGTGAATCTTGTTAGGCAGTTTTTGATTTCCCCTTGTATTATCATAGGTATGTTCATTTCTACAGTGCAAAGTATTTTATTTCCCAGTATTTTAATATTGTTTTTAAATTGGAGCCTGTCTGCCCAGGTCTTAAATTCTATTGCCACATATCTGTCATTAGGATGTGTTAGTATTTGATAAATCCCCAACTCTGAATCATGTTGTTTAATTATGGAATATAAATGCTCCATGGGGAATTTGTATAATGATAAGTTTTCATTCGTTACTGCTAGGATTAGAGTTTTGTCATTGTAATAATTTTGGAAAGATTTATAGAGCATGTTTGGAATAGTTTTGTTGAAATTATAGTTTATGTTTTGATGCATTTCAGTCGGTAATATTATTATAATTTAATATCTTAATTGATTGGGGGTGTTGATTGTCTTCTGTTGTGATTTCTCTTTCATATTCTGATATGCCTATAAGCATTTCATTAATATTGCTGACCGAGTTAGTCTCCGCGGTTTTACCGTCTTTGTTGATACTTAAAGCGTTAGCGTAGGATATAGATTTTTTTGGAAGGGTTTGTATTTGTGAGTCTGTTTTGAAATGTGCGAACGATGTAGATATTAAAGGTTCATCTAGTTTGAAATTTTCATTTGTTTGTGAATGGGTTTTGTTGATTTTTTTTTAAACTGTTATTTCGTTTTTTTCTCCCAAAATACTGTTGACAGTCTCTGGTGTTACAGCAGCGAATTTGGTGACCTCTGGTGATTTAAAAAAAATTTTTTCCCTTTCTTCAGATAGATTTTGCTTATTTTTCAATATTCTTTCTAAATAATTATTTAAGTCAGTATTCATTTTGACTAATTTCCAAGTTTTTAATTCTTTTGTTTGCTTAAAATTACAAGCAGAAAGTTTTATCAGTTTTAACACTTCCTTCTAAAAATAAATCTTTAGCCAAAATTTGTCCTATTTAAAAATTATAACTAAGACCAATTATAATATTCAGTCAGGCATAAATCTATACAAAATCCATACAAATTGCTTGTGACCATTCATTCTCTTGAAAATATATCTTTTAACCATGATGTCAATTAAAACAATAGAGCCTTACCAAGTCCAGATTTAGATATACTAAATATTTTACTAACTGGATATTTGGTTAAAGGCTAGTTCCAAACAGTCATTTTGTGATGTAGCATGACTCAAAGTAGGAGGTTACTACTGTCAAAAATACAGTATAAAAAAGGGCCAAAATATCCATCAAGGAACCTCTTCCATCCATCCATCATCATCCGTGGTAATTTTTGCTGTTGCTGTGAAAATTGTGCTTGCTGCCAAAATTATTTCCGAAGACCAGAGCTGAAGTTAAATAAGAAAACTGTTCCTGCTGTTTAGAAAGCTGAATCTAAAAAAAGCTACCATCCAAGCTGCTCCAAAGATGACCGTTGGCTAGAAGACAAAGAGACAGCTGTTTGCTCTTCCACGAGCAGCTATCGATGAGAAAAACCCTCCACCATGCCCAACACAGTATGAAATAAGCTGTACCTGAGAGACAAGAGAGTTCCTGACCAGAGAAATGGGGAATGCTACCACAGAAATAAATTTGCGAAGCTACATCCAGACTAAAACCTAAGAGAAGCCCAGCCTGACTGAATAGAGAGAGAAGCCTATCAAACAATGCCTTAAAGACTTTCCGGTAAATCCTTTCTGCCAAATATTAAATTTCATAACTAAAACGTATTTTAAATGAAAGCTAGCTAAATAGATCACATAATTAATTATATTTTCTAAATGTTCAACTAAAATGTTTATCTTAAACTTATTTAAATCTTAGAGCGCTCAAAATTCTTGCTTGATCATTAATCATTTTGGTACTTGCGGATGATTCAACCGATGACATATTACTCTGAAGGCATATCAGTCTAATGTTGCGATTTTTAAGATAACGTCTCCAAGTGATCTGCAGACACATTTAGTCGCTAAAATGTGTCCGCAGATCATGTGAACATGTCACGTTAAAAAGCGCAAGATTAGACCGATATGCCTTCAGGGTAATATGTCATCGTTTGATCACGTGATAAAAAACATAAAAAAGACAAAAATGTGATGCAGGTCACGTGATAAAAAAGAAAAAAAAATGGCAAAAAATATAAAAATTAAAAAAAAAATGTAAACATGAAAACATAAAAAAAAGACAAAAATGTGACGCAGGTCACGTGATAAAAAAGAAAAAAAACTGGCAAAAATATAAAAATTTTAAAAAAATTTAAACATAAAAACATAAAAAAAAGACAAAAATTTAACAAAAAATATACGGTCACGTGGCTTTTTAGATGGCTTCTTGGCGGGCAGAAAACGAACACCACCATGTTTCTTGGTCCTGAAAAAAAAAATACAAAAAAAAAAAAAAATTATTGAAAATTTACATGCATGAAATACAAAATAAGATCAATACAAAATATAAAAACAAAAAATTATTGAAAAGTTACATGCATGAAATACAAAATAAGGTCCATACAAAATATAAAAACGTACTGTATATTGCTAATTTGATGTAAAAAATTATTGAAAATTTACATGTATGAAATACAAAATAAGGTCAATACAAAATATAAAAACGTACTGTATATTGCTAATTTGATTTAAAAAATTATTGAAAATTTACATACATGAAATACAAAATAAGGTCAATACAAAATATATATTGCTAATTTGATTTAAAAAACAGTTTACCCGAATTAATACGAATCTGTCATTAATGGCAATCTTGTATAAAATGTGTCATCACATGCCGTAGTTTTACATATATTTGGTAATTTTAAAAACGTACTGTATATTGCTAATTTGAGTTAAAAAATTATTGAAAATTATTTACAAAGTAAACGTAATTAAGTGGAAGTTTGATAAGTGTAGAAATATTAACAAAAAATTTTTGTAAATTTAAAAAAAAAAAAACAGATAAAAAACACTTTACCCGAATTAATGCGAATCTAGCATTAATGGCAATCTTGTATAAAATGTGTCATCACATGCCGTAGTTTTATATACATTTAATAATTTTAAAAATGTACTGTATATTGGTAATTTGAGTTAAAAAAATTATTGAAAATTATTTACAAATTAAACGTAATTAAGTGGAAGTTTGATAAGTGTAGAAATATTAACAAAAAATTTTTGTAAATTTAAAAAAAAAAAATTAATGCGAATCTAGCATTAATGGCGATCTTGTATAAAACGTGTCATCACATACCGTAGTGTTACATACATTTGGTAATTTTAAAAACATACTGTATATTGCTAATTTGAGTTAAAAAATTATTGAAAATTATTTACAAAGTAAACGTAATTAAGTGGAAGTTTGATCATTGTAGAAATATTACCAAAAAATTTTGTACATTTAAAATAAAGATGTAATGCGAATATGGCATTAATGGAGACCTTACTTTTACATGCATTTGGATTACTTATTGTCTATATTCAATAATATAATTAATTATAAAATTATAATTATTAGAAAAAAAATTAAAATTACTTACAAATAGCGTTCACTGCAGAGGACTGAATTGGGATATATGTTCCAAAATCGCAGCGAAAGGATCAGCTTTATATAACTGCCTCCACATAAACTTGCTCAAATATGAGCCCAGGTGCTGATATGCTGTCCCTCTGTGTTTTTTATTACGCCATTTGACCAAACCCCACAACCTTTCAACACTTTGTGTATGTACACCAGTTGTGGGGTCTACAAAGTTGTATGTGTGATTAACACGATGGTGTTCATATCCAGCCTCAGCTAACTCTTCACTCTTATATCCCTTCCAGCAATCGCTGTAGATAGTCGAGCCTTCGTGTACATTTTGCAAAATTTCTTGCATGAGAGTAGACGCACTTCGATCTCAAATGGCTACAATAAAACATTCCTCAGTCTCTCTGCATATGCCACCAAATAGCCATTGCTGTGGTAGGACTCTTCCGGCATTGTTCTTCCGTTTTGTGAAGAGTCTTTCATCGATTTCCACGATTGTGTTGGGACCTCCGATTTTCCGCCTTTCATTTTTTAACAATCTCCAGGTACAAACTTTGCGGAGGTAGTTGTTCCAATCTATAACAGTTTTGTCTAAAATATTCAATTCCTCCACACAAAATGTTATGGATGTTAATTGTTTGGACCAACTGTAGATGAAACGTATAGCGGTCACGAAAGTTATTTTGGAGCCAACGAACCACGTACCTTTTCTCATTGCGATTTGGGATAGACAATCTTTCAAGTTGCATCGCCATTGTTTCACCGAATTAGGTCCCGAATTGTGAACATACTTTTTCATTTCATGACCATTTTGACACAATTTCCTTTTGGGGAGAAATCCGCGGTCTTGTAAGAAGATGATCGCTTCTTCCTCTGTACTTGGTAAATTAAATAAGGTTCTTGTAGCTTCAGCCATCATAAATGCAAATAACGCAAATATCACAAAGTAGAAGAGCTCAAAAAGTCACTGTGATGCCATGGATAGCAAAATCACAATAGACAGAAAAATCAAAAAATTTCCCAAACCTCTCTCCGAATTTTAAATCTCGCGGGGGTAAAAAAAAAAATTGACTTTCTGATGGATTAATCACGCCAGTCACTTGGTTGCCATGACAACGTTGTCATGCAAAAACCATCGATGTCTACCGGAAGGGAAATCGGTAGGTCAAATACGTCATCGGTTGAATTATCCGTAAGTACCATAATGTTAAATAATCCTAAACATCTAGTTTATATAAAACTATACAACAAATTCTTATTTCTAAATTATCTTATTGATCGTTTTATGCAATTTATTCTTATGTCATCTATCTTTAGTTTTAAGTTCATGTTTATTGATTTATGCTGTGTTTTATCGGACGGAGTCTTGTGTATTAATAAATTATCTGGGGGAGGAGAGTGAGTAATCACTTTTATTATATCAGATTATTGCGATATAAAGAATATAGCCAGGACTCCTTTCTGAAATAAAACTATTATGCTAGCGTGAATCGGTATTTATAAGGCCCGAACAAGCTATTTAAAACACATCTTTGCTAAAGTGATTTAAAATGAAAATGTTTTTCTAAAGTTCTTTAAAACGAAAATCTTTTGCTAAAGTTATTTAAAATGTATATTTAGCGTATATTATTTAAAACGCATCTTTTCCAAAGTTATTTAAAATGGAAATAATTTGCTAAAGTATTTAAATGTATATTTTGCGTATATTATTTAAAACGCATCCTTTTCTCAAGTTAGCTAAAATGAAAATGTTTACTAAAGTTAGTTAAAACGTATATATTGTGTATGTTATTTAAAACGCATATTTTGCCCAGATTATTTAAGAATTATATTTGCGTAAGTGATTTAAAATATGTATTTTGCCAGTTATTTGAAAAAGTATATTTTACGCAAGCTATTTAAAATGTAGGTTTGCATTCGCTATTCAAAACATTTTGCATTATTAGTAAGGTCTATTTGGAGGAATTATTTAAGATGAGTAATTTATTTAAAAATCAATAATTTGCGTAAGCTATTTTATAACTCATATTTTATTATTTAAAAATCAGTTTGATATTAGATGTAGTTAGACTACATATAATTAATGTTCCCATTTCTAAAAAATCTTAAGTTCTCTATAACTTCGTTTAATTAGAGAATAAATAGCTATGCAGATAACCTTAACTCAAATTCTCATTATCGCCATTATTTTATAATTAAATAATCTCATTTACGAACTGACCGATGGTAGTAACATTGAAGAAGCTAAGATTTTGGCGTAATTAATTTATAAAATATTAATTTAGCGTTGCGAATGTATTGCTAATTTGCATAAATATGCATATCTACTTGCTATGTCTATAATGGCCCACCTCAAGATTATTCCACGTCCAGTCACGCCTCGAAAGTTTAGGCAACTGCGACATTTCTTCGTATTTCATCAAGTCACGCCTCGAAAGTTTAGGCAAATGTGACAGTTATTCGTATTTAACGGAACCAAAGCGTTTCCAAAGGGCTCATAAGCCAATCTTCTGTTCATTTAATTAAAAGGCCTCTTCCATTATAGCAAGCAGATCGGTTAGGGAACCGTTTACTAGGTAATAAACCCAATTAAGAATGCATTCGAGTCGCACTTATCTGATACTATAGTTTCTCACGCCCTAGAATCTGACGTTCCACTGCTACCACTTCTCAATTCAGTTTCCCTAGAAAGTAACTTCGGCGTTGATCCGATTTAGAGTCTGATTTAATGCGTTTGTCTGTATAACAATTATATATCACGCAAATGCCTCTATAATATGATTTTAAATGTATTAATAATATAATCTTAAACTTAGTAATTATAATATAAACTTAAACTTAGTAACAATGATATAATCTTAAACCAATAATCTCTATCATTTATTCATCAATCGATCACTCTAGCTGGCTATAACTGATTTCCAATATATAAAACATAGCGTGAATTAAAACATGAGAGATGACATAAGCTTATTAAAAAGTCATATACTTCGTAATATTATTTTATAACCCTGAGAATCCATTCAATGCTTTGTAATATTGTTTTATAACCTTGAGAATCCACTCATTGCTTTGTAATATTATTTTATAACCCTGAGAATCCACTCACCTGCTTGTGAGCTAGCTATACACCAGTTACTATGCTGTAGTATTTATTAAATGTTATATTAAATTTATGAAATATAAAATTGTCTTAGTCTCATTACTTGCTCATTATCTTATGAATCACTACTTAAGTTATATAATAGAATATGTAATAGGGGGAGATGTCTCATGTTTTACTGCTTTGCTATTGCTGGAACGTGACTATCGAGTGTAACCTCAGGCATGTCATTCGCGATGGGTTGACTTGGAAGCACAACTGAGAGAGTTAAGGTATGATCAGAAGTAGGGTATTACTATCCCGACTTGGTCAGCTTTTGGTTCTCTGGCTTGGACTCTCAGTCTGTTGAGCAAATGTACAAACCTGACCGTTACAATACAAATACAGTTAACATAGCTCTGTATTATTGTATTTATTTCCATGAACAGTGTTTTATATTTATATTTTGATGGTTTGTAAGAGCTGAAAAGAAAGCCAAGACATTATTTCCTACGAGTATTAGATTAAGTTGTACCAATTATTTCACACTGCTTCCCATGTTGATTAATGAATTATTTTATACTATTGAGTCTTTACTCCAATTATTTCTTCATATCCTATACATTATATTGCTATTTTAATTTCATTAGTAATGCGTCATGGAGTTGAGTATTCTGAAGGTAGAATAATGAATAAACATAGAATGATGAATTGTTTTAAAAGAAAGCAAGACGATAGGTTTTGAATTAAGTAGAAATGCAAATGATCTTAAATGTTTGATATTCATGATGAAAATGATAAAGGAATCATAATTATTCCTAATATATTTTTTAAATATTTTTTTTATATTTTTTCGATTTTTCATAAACCAATACTATTTTTGAAGAAATGCATATTTTCTAAATAAACATCAAATTGAGGAATGTAGAGTGTGTTATGAATGCTTATACTTTTTATTTCATTTTATATTTTATGTTTTTTGAACCTAACATATAATAAAACTTAAAACGGTACCAAGCAAAGTATAATACATGAACAAACATTATTCCATTGACATATATTATATGAATAGAAAACGAACATAAAATATTTTATTTTATTAGTAATAAATTTAACATAATTTTAGGAGTAAAATATTGAAATTTTGGATCTTTTCTTTATCATAGAAAAAGCCAGAGTGAAAGCTTATACTTTGTAATTTTTCTATTTAGTAGTATATAATCTACTTATTGTCATGCATAATTTTGTATATAATTTTCTTTCAATTTTTGTTTGGTATAATACTTCTTAGTTTAATAATATTTAACTGTATATTTCTTGTATTAAATTTTGTTGTTAATCTAAATAAATTTGTTAAAGTTGTTTTATGAAACCTTTTTGTCAGTGTTATTATTGATCTTCTTCTTCTTCTTCTTCTCCTTCTTCTTCTTCTTCTTCTTCTTCTTCTTCTTCTTCTTCTTCTTCTTCTTCTTCTTCTTCTTCTTCTTCTTCTTCTTCTTCTTCTTCTTCTTCTTCTTCTTCTTCTTCTTCTTCTTCTTCTTCTTCTTCTTCTTCTTCTTCTTCTTCTTCTTCTTCTTCTTCTTCTTCTTCTTCTTCTTCTTCTTCTTCTTCTTCTTCTTCTTCTTCTTCTTCTTCTTCTTCTTCTTCTTCTTCTTCTTCTTCTTCTTCTTCTTCTTCTTCTTCTTCTTCTTCTTCTTCTTCTTCTTCTTCTTCTTCTTCTTCTTCTTCTTCTTCTTCTTCTTCTTCTTCTTCTTCTTCTTCTTCTTCTTCTTCTTCTTCTTCTTCTTCTTCTTCTTCTTCTTCTTCTTCTTCTTCTTCTTCTTCTTCTTCTTCTTCTTCTTCTTCTTCTTCTTTCTTCTTCTTCTTCTTCTTCTTCTTCTTCTTCTTCTTCTTCTTCTTCTTCTTCTTCTTCTTCTTCTTCTTCTTCTTCTTCTTCTTCTTCTTCTTCTTCTTCTTCTTCTTCTTCTTCTTCTTCTTCTTCTTCTTCTTCTTCTTCTTCTTCTTCTTCTTCTTATTATTATTATTATTATTATTATTATTATTATTATTATTATTATTATTGAATAGTAAATTTAGTACCAATTGTTAGTTAGATTAAGTATAGGAATGCTATCTTTTTTTAATTATTATTATTGTTGTTGTTGTTGTTGCTGTTGTTGTTTAGGTGTAGTTGAGAATGATGCAAAGTCCCTCATTATATTTGTTTACAGAATATTATAAATTAATTAATTATTTTATTTAAAGTACCTGAGATGATTATATTTTAAATAACAGAGATTATAATTTATCTAGTATAGGATTAGATTATTTGTAACATTTTAAAAGTCATAAGGATACTATAGATTTATATTTTTATTTGAATAAAGGGGGGGGGTAGTGTTTTTATGCCATTGAGATTCTGTTCTTAGGGAAATGGTCTCAATGTAGTCCAACAGCAATACGTTCACTAAATGTTTCATGATTATTATTAATATATTATTTATTTATTTAATTATTTAATCGAACCATATATTCTTTATTATTAATTGTGAGCTAGTCTAATAGTAGAAATTATTTTAAGATAGAGTTAATACTCGTTTCTATTACAGGAAAAAAAACAATCCTCTTGAAACTTTGTCTAAAAAAGATACCTTAGTATATTTAATGTAAAAAAAATATTTTATCAATTAACTATGAAAAAGTGTATATAATGTTGTTAAAACTAAATTGAAATACTTAACCTATTATGATTTTCAGAAAACTTTTTTTTAAATTTTGTTATAATTAAAGTGCATTGATAATTACTATTTAAATTGTAATTTTTAAAATATATATTTTTAACAACACAGGCAGATCAAATAAAAAGCTTCTTCAATAAGAAAGGAGAAATTTATTATTTATCCACAGGATTGCCAGCCAATTTGCGGTCCTGGAGATAAATAATATTTTGATTTATCTTTTACGCCAGAAATAATTTGGCACTTATTTACCAACCGACTAAACTAGATTGACTACAAGATAATAATCTGAGAAAAAACTCCTATGCATATAATAAATCAGAAATTATTTCTAAATTTTAGTTTATATTATATTAGAATCTCTTTATACTGACACTATCAGAACATGAATTAACCTACAATATATAACCAAAATGTGTCCTAGTATAAAGATGACTGTTTTTTTTCCAAACTGTCTAAAGTAATTTCTTCAGTCAACATGTATGTTACATAGCAGTACATATTAGCTATTAATCACAAAATTTTAACCTTCTAATTTTTCTGGATCGTAAATTATAACATGAACCATGCTAGTATGTTTCTAGCTTAACTTATAATGAAACAACATGTAGCTTTAACTTTTATTTTTAAATTATGTGAAACAGAATGTTTTCTAATGGATTGCAAGAGTTCGTGATGGTAGGGAAATCATAGAAGATGATTTCGAAGTTATAAAACACACTGACACATTTTATGATACAACCCATGATTCAGAGTCGCCAGCGCTTTAAAATGTTTGCACTGAGTAGCTAAGGTATATTGCTTTTTAATAAGTGTTGATTAAAATATGATATTGTAGATAGCTCAAAGAGCAAATCAGCCCCATTGCAATACTATATTAAATATAAACCTTTTAAATCTATTTTGAGGGTTTAAAAAACTGAGCCGAACAAATTCTTAATATATTGACATTGCAGCCACTATTACTATATAACAATTCATGTGGATGCATTATTCCACTAAAATGATTTATCCAGAGCAATGAGTTTACTGGCTTATATTTTGGAGTTTAAACACCAAAACATACATAGCCTTGCTTTTCAGATAACATATAGTTTTATCTGTGATATCACAAGAGTTTTTCACACAGAAAAGGAATGAGTAGATGTGAACTTTTTGTTTTTATATTTAAAATTAAGACAGAAATAAATTATTGATGTTATATTCTGGAGACGATAGAGCTTTAGTCCTGTAGTGATGGTAGGTAGTATTAAAAGTGACCATGTTACAACCTAAAACTGATATTATATTATCTTTATTTAAATGCCTAAGATTACGGATCATTTTCAAGAAAAGAAAAGTTGCCTAAATCGGTAAAAAAACATATTTGTGTAGTTGGAAAATATGTATAAGGACAAATGATTTTTAAAAGAGACATTGTCATAACTACAAAAGCACAAATATTGGAACCATGTATGAACTATCGTTCATTATAATTCCAAAACGTGACAAAATGACAATGAGAAAATTAATGGTATAACAAACAAATACCAGGCGCAAATAATTCTGTTTTATTCCCCAAAACATAAAAGATAGCATTTTCATTTAGATGTATAGAATGTTTTGATTATAGCAAACAATGTTTTAAAACCCTAATGGAGATTTCAACCAAAGTAAATCAGAATATAAAGACTGATGTGACAAAAAAAGTTGGTTTGTATAAATTTTCTAAAAAAACATTTTTATTAAGAAATTCATTTTTAAGAAAAATCCAAAGCTGAAATGAATATGGAAGTTTCCGTTAAGATAGAGTATAGTAGAGTTGGATTACATTTTAACAGAAAATACATACTTGAAGACTGCATTATATTTAACCCCATGGTTTTGCTGATTTTCCAAAAGATGCATTACTCTGATCAAACCAAGCTTATGTTTTGCAAAATAACATCAACCTCAGACATTATTATTAGCATGCTACATTAAACATCAAAAAAACAAGACACTTTTCTTTTTTTTTATTTAAAAATGTACGTTATTCTTCTAATAGTAAATTAAACGTTTAAACAAAATTTAAAAAAACCATTTGATTAACAAACTAATCAGCCCAAATTAAATTAAATTCCACTAAATTCAGAACATAGCACTAGAATGTGCAGGGGAGGATGATGGTTTTGCCAATCTGAAGGATCATCCAAAAGATGCATTACCCTGATCAAACCAAAACTACGATTTGTCTCATAGCTCTTCTCACGAAAACATGCCTATTCACGTAAATTCTAGGAAATGGTGTTTGGCCCTACCCTTTTGCAATTCTTTTCACCTTCTAAGCTGTATAGGGAAGTGCAGGGATAGGCTTACAATTGTTACTATCTAATAGTATGTTAGCTAAAGTCTAATATCATTACTTCAAATGCACATTAAAAGTGTTATGGCCAGTTGGATTACATACACCCTCACATCATACAGTAGCAATCTGTGAAGTCTGTGCTATTTGCATAGTATTGCGAAACACATCAGTGGGCCATCTAGGCCTGCTAACAGCTAATATGAACAGGGCTGTTCTATATGCCATAAGTTCGGCCGCATAAATGGCATATTTCTGTGGTTTTTTTCACAGAAATAGCACCTCCAAGTAATGTACAGTGGCTATTTAATAAGAACTAAAAAGGATAGGAAATGTCTGATTCAGCAGAATAAAGATAATAACAATAATCTAAATCTCGTAGATAACTTAACAAATATCTCTAATGGTGATTTAATCCTAAATAATAATAATAATAATAATAATAATAATAATAATAATAATATCAATAAGCAGATGATCTTGAGAAATATTGTATAATATTTGACAATAATTGTAATGATAATAATAATAAAATTATAATATAATCCAGAAATTATTAACATTGATATCCCCAACCAGTTATGACTGAATTTAAATCTATTATTATGTCATCTAAACTACTATAGTATTACTTTACGACAATTAATTACTTTATTCTCAGGCTATTATTTTAAAATAGCATCTTATAGTAATGTCAATAATACTTATTGTAATTTAATTCAATAGTGTGATACCGTATGCTCTGAAGTAATAATATCTAATAATGTTGATGATGGCAATAACAATAGCATGGGTGGTGTAAAGCAATAGCAATAAGATGCTAAAACAGCTTTTAAATTTCCAAATAAAAGAAATTTTATTTACAAATCATTATTTATTAAATTTTATGTTTGTTTTACAATAGCATGTTGAAACCGCTGAAAGGCGGGCTCGGTTTGTAAACAAAAATAAATATAATGTTGCCGGGGCCGGGTTTCTTTTCTTTTTTTTTTTTTGTTGGCTTTGGCTTTTTTTTTTGTTTATCACATTTATAAAAGTAATATCAAATCAAATTTTTTGTGTAAACACGACCAAAACAAAAACAAATAAACAAATGCATAAACAAAAAAATTACAAATAAATGAATTTACAAAAAAAAAGTACTTCATTTTTTTGGCTTTTGATTCTTTTTTTCATTATTTATATTTTCAAGAAGACGGGTTGTTGTTTTTTTTTTTACCGTCTACGTATTTTTTTTTTTGTTGTTTTTTTTTTTTTGGTTGTTGTTGTTTATCACATTTAAAATAAAAGTACGGCGGCTATCAAATCTATTTTGGCTACCCCAAGCAAAAAAAAAACAAAAACCAAAAAAACCGGATCGATTAAAACCAATGATTTTTAAAAAGTAGTTAACTGATTTTTTGTTTGTTTTGATTTAATTGTCATAAAACCCTTTTCTATTTTCGGTTCGGTATTGTATGACCAACAAAAAATCAGCCGATTCAACTACTTTTTTTTTTCCGGTTTGTTTTGTTTTTATTTTGATAAATAAATCTATTGTCCATTTAACGGTAACATTTACAAGCCAAAGTCCAACTTTGGGAGAGGGGAGAAGGGTGTTTGCAATTGCTAACAGATGGAATGCCAAAAACTCGAAGATTGACCAAGTTTTGACGGTAATTTCCCCTCAAAAAACATCAATCTATATGGCAATTAAAAGCAACTTTTTGGGCTCTTCAGGCAAAAAAAAAACAAAGCAGGCATGCAGCTTCAAGCTGTTTTGTTTGATAAACCACCAGTTCCAGCAGTCAGAGAAGAATCCTTGTTCTTTCTTTGATATTCGGCAAAACAAGTTGTCCTATTTTTTCAGCTATTCGATTAATCAGCTCACAGTTGTTGTCGCATGAAATGTGACTTAGAGCGTGATTTGTTGGGAAGCATGCTTTTAACTACACTTGGCCCATTTTTTGAGCAGGAAATGGGGGCTAGGGAAGCATGAGACTGCTGATAATCGTTAGTAGACCTTCCTAAAATATGCAAGATAGAGGGGGAGGTGGTCTTAATGAATATTAAAATAGTTTCGACAATCGTAATTCCAGCCACCCTCAGACAATACTGTAAACAAAAGTGAAATATGATCGCTAGTCCGAAATGCTTAGCCCGAATCTGAGCTGTAAGCTGACACGATAGCTTCTGTGGCAAGATTAGCTAAATGTTCATGTTTCTGTGCATTAGCATAGAAATAAACACAGTCAGCTGGTACCCTTCCCCGTATCAATGGACTATTTCTAGGCTTATGCGTTAGAAATAGAACGTTCGATAGCGGTGGAGGCGGCCACCTAAACGGCATATTTCTATGCGCTAGCATAGAAATAACGCCCTCTGGTGGTTTCAACACGCTATTGTAAAACAACCAATTTTATATATAAAAAAATTGTTATAACAAATTTAAAATTAAAATGGTAGATCTATTTGGATCTTATATCACAACAAAAAATTTAATTATTTATACTGTACCAGCGTATTTTCTCCTTTAAAAAAGAAATATATATATATATAAAATAACAATCGCAGGGTCATTACATACATAATAATGATAAGCTAACAGAATTGACCAAAGATAATAAATATCAAGATGATAATTTTCTAATGCATTGATGATCAGAATTATATCATTATGCTGTAGGCTATTGTAACTTTCTTACTTTTACTTATATTTTAGGTTATACTGAAACATTCTTTCAAAATCTATTGTACCTATATTGATATAGGCACATATAATTTTATCTAAAATTATGTTATTAAAATAATCGTTCAGAAAAGAAAACATAAAATTAAACGTTGAAGAGTTTATTGCAGTTTGTTTTAGAAAAAAGATAAGAATTAAATAGTTTTCTAGCGTTAGTTTTTGAAATAAAAAAGCTACAATTAATTAATCAAAAGGGGGGAGGGGGAGTCTTGGTTTGAGAAATGAAACTAAGGGTTATAAAAGGAAGTAAAGAGTTTTTATTAGTATTCGTAAAAATATAATTTAAAAAGTTAAAACATACAAATCTCTTTTCATTCAAGTTTAATTAAAGAAAAAAATAATGTTAAAACTAAATAGTAAATTGTATTAAAAATATATGTGCGTATATATGTGTGATTTGTAAATAAATAAAATGTATGCGAAATAAAAGAAGATTATCATTAAAACCACGGCAATGGCTATTAATAAAATAAAACAGCACGTTTTGTTGCATGGCTATTACTAATTAAGCAATCTTCCAAAACACATTTATCAAATGATTATCATTGGAATTTGACAACAGATCTTTGTCGGAGATATCAGAAGGACAACAAGGTGCAGGTATAAATAGACCTTTTTTTATCGGACAGTGAATCAGTTCACAAAGTAATTGAGTAGTGCAGTTCACAAGTGAATTGAATCAGTTGAGTTAATTATATCCAGAAACAAAATGCAGTGCTGAGAAGATTTTGGGAATTTACGCCTCTCCACAGCCTAAAAGGTCCGATGAAAACAGCAAGATCTGCCCATGAAATAATGTCAACGTAACAACTTAGAAAATCTCCATCAGTATCTAATTGTCTTCAATAGTAATAATCGTGAAACTCATCAAGGAAAAGTCCCAGCCGGCTGGAAGCATTCATAATGGAAACATTCACAATGGAAATATCCTCACCAAAAGCAGCCACCAAAGCGAACAAAATTCTACGTCTACAGTCAAAAGCCTAGGTAAAACATTTGCTTATTTCGCTTATACTGTAATAGCCATTGCATTGCATTAATACGTACGAATCTTTCAAGAGTCTAATTATATGAACTTTATATCATACATAAATGAACTATTAATATGCGTGATTAAATTTCAAATGCTATGTAATACTTTATTATTATTATGTGTGTGCAAGTTAATATGTGCGTGATCATTATATCAATATTTATTAGTTAAATTAGAGTGTTCTGTTATTAAATCTATAGGAATATTTAAACTATTTAGAAATGTTAATTTAAAATATGCATGTGTGTTATTAGAATTATAAAATGTTTAAATTTAGTAAATAAATGTTAGTTAATAAATTATCTTTAAAATTAAACTTTATTTGTCGGTCAATTCTTTTTATCAATTCCTTTTATCAAATTTTTTATCAATTCTTTTACAATTCTTTTTATAAATTCTTTTTACAATTCTTTATCAAGTCTTTTAACCACTAATTATGTATAATCTATTAGTGATTACAAACAGCTGAACTAGTCATGGATTTAGGCGTTGAGTTAATGGCCATTGCTCAAAGTGCGTTATTTATTCATCCTTGAATAGATAGCTGGCGCCCATGTTTATACACAAACAAAAAAAAGTGCTTTGAACTTGGTGTTGAACTCAACAGCCGAGAAGAAGCTATGTCCTGGAAATGTAATGCTAGTTATATACTTTATAGCTATCGTTTGGGCATACATACTCTCTGAGTATGTTCTTCTCTGCCTAAGAGACCGGTGATTCGAATCCACATATTCGAAATCGGTTCACTATATACAAAATTGGAATAGTAGTATTTAAAAATATATTTTGTTAATTGATACCTTAATATCATTCTTTTGTACACTATAGTTTGAAAAATTTAATTTAATAATGTTCTTAATTACGAATAATGGTTGCTAGGTAAAACTTGTATGTTCCATGTCACTCTGAGTCAATAATAATTTAAAAAAATAGTAATATAGTACTATGAATTAATACTTAGTGTTAAGAATATTACATTTGTCAAAACATTTGTTTAATGCTGACAAAGAGCTCACAAGTCTATTCAATACTTTCCTTAGGATAATATATTATTACCACATATTAGACCATCAAGAATTGATCGGGTGTAACCTGATGCTATGGGTAATATACCAAAAAATATTACAATGATAAGCCAAGGCAGATAAATAAATAACCAGAACCATGATCATTTCATGACTACATATGGTCTACTATCCAGAAATCATTGCTTTGAATATCCATAAGGATATACAAGAGAAGGGGTAGTTAATCCCTTTTAATAATAATGCACATAAATTTTATTAGTTAAATGATATAGGTCTTGATAGACTCAAAATTTATGGGCATCTACATGATTAAACCATAATAAAAATTTAAACTTCCACATAGGGCAAAGAAGAAGGACATCCTAACATGAGTTTATATGAATATGCAACAGATAACCAATATCACAACTTATCAGGTTATGATCAGCCATTATGGCAACAATTAAAATCCCAAATCAATAATGTCTACAATACAGATGTAGACATCAAGCAAACAAAAATAATCTATAAACAACATATAGCAAGATTAGAACATTAATTATTAACTCAAAAGTAATTAATGATAAATAATAAATATCAACAGTATATAAATACTTAAAAAATAATCAATATACCTAAATTCAATAAATAGTGAATTTTACCTTTCCATAATGTTTGACAACAAATACAGCCTTACTAATCAAAAGGAAAAGTTGCATAATAAAAATTATAAATTACTTTAAAATATATTATGTGTCTTGTGGTCATATTTTACTAAGATACAAAATTTTAATTACCAGGTACCTTGGATCCTTTATATTCATTTACACCACTGCACAATAACCTATTAACACAAACATATAAATAAGATTATATAATTAAATACACGAAAACACCACATTTTTTAAGATTTTTTTTTAATCTTCACTGAAGCAAAAGGAATTTGGTTAGATATACTTTCTGCAGAATCATTTCTTAATATAATGATAATTTTCCTTATCCCAAGATCATTACAATAAGCACTTGAAATACTCGTATTATTGCTTCCTCTGTGGATATCAAAATTAAGAATTATTTCCTGCTTCCTGTAGATGTACAAATGAAATTGTAGAAAAATAGCAGCATCCGTTTCAACTTTCAAATACATAAAACATCTTCCGGGTTATCATTAATATCTTTTTATCATTTGTGGAAAACGTTTGAAAAATAAACATCTTAAATTTATTTCAAGAAATCAAGATATATTTGACACTTAGAAACACACATTACTGAATAATCATTCAATAATAAAATATTACAAATTCTAAATGAATTGTTGATTATTGAAATCGTTAAACTGTTTGTTTTTTTTTTACAGGAAGAAAACATAATCGTTGAATATTATTCATGGCTTTATGTTTCTGGGTTAACAATTTAAATATACTGTTTGAATGATATTTTATACCTTATATTATTAGGTTATTTTTAGTGAATTATAATTTTTCAATTATTGTTAATTTGAAGACAATATTGGTAGGTAAATATTTTATTCAACATCAGTAAATAATTCAATTATAATTCATCAAAAGTCATATTCGATTTTATAAGGCAGTTCATAATTATTGTTTGCAAAATTTCTAAATAAGTAACCACTAAGTAAATTATATTTTGTTTCAAGTGATCTCTTAGTTACAAAGGTCAGGTGTCTTTCTCAATATTTTAAATTCAGTAGAGGGTTTTTAGTGACAGTTGTCAGAGAAACTATTGCTATCATTAACCTGAAAAATCCTCATTACCATTACGAAAATATTCTACATTCCATAAACATGTAAAAAAATGGGGAAGAAGAGAACATTATAGAAAATTTATTAATAATCTCAAATTCAAGTCTATTTAATATAACAAATTTGAAATATTATTGCAAATTCTAGTTTTAAAATAAATTTACTGTTCTGCTTACTTTTTGAGAAAATTTAATATTTTTAATAATTAGACTGAATTATTCTAGCCTTGACTTTCTACATTGACTCTGCACCAGTCATTTTTGTTATTAGAGGTAAACTATTTTTTTCTGTTCAATTTTTAAATGAAATAATAATTATTTCTTTATATTTTTTATACTTTATCAAAAACTATAAATTTAAAAAATGAATGTAATCTAAAATAACAACTTTCATATAAATAAAAAGAAGTTGTAAAAAGAAGGCACTAGACCAAATGTCAATTTCTGTTAGTGAGAAACAAAAAATAATATTTGACAGTGGGTGACATGTTTGACATTCTATAGATTTTTATTTGAATAATTTCTGTGTTAAAGCTATTGCATTGAAACAAACTATTGTAGAAACCTTAAATAATTAAAGGGAAATAAATAATAATTTTACAAAAATATAAAACAAAAAGTAACTAAGTATGTAAATTAATTTACAATGTAACAGAAGACACTGCTGGACATGTATAGTAAAAGTTTCTGATCTTATTTAAAAAGATTGCATTTTAAAAATATTGTTTTTTTTATTAAAATAGTGCCACCTATCACATAGAATTGGAACTAAAATGTAAATTTTTAATAAACCAAAAAATCATTTTTAGTATTGTTTTTAATTCATTTCTTTTCTATTAAGAAATGCAATAGAAAAATGAAAAACCATTTAGTGTAAATGCACATCACAATCAATCCTAGTAAAAGATTAATACAGCAGTCCCCAACCTTTTTGCATTTAAGAACACATTCTATAATACCAGCCAGGTGGCAGGCACCATTTATTTTTTCAATGTAAATTTATAGTTGGATATTGTTAATGATAGACCCTTTAACGCTGTAAAAATATAGTATATAATACAATAATTTATAAAAAATCTTAAAAATTAAATTTATTTGTATCAGATAAATAATTTTTTATCTTGTTTGGATAGCAGCAAGCACATGTAAAATGGTCTGCAGGTGCCATTATGCCCATGGGCAAGGGTTGGGGACTCCTGGATTAATATTATTCATTATAAGTCTTTGAAACTAGATATCTTTTTTGATGATGAAGTGTTTTAATTATAAATCATTATTTACTTATTTTATCTTTCTCTCATTCATTTTAATATCATTACAATTTATTTTCAATGTCATGTTTTCATTTCATTTGCAATTTTAACTCTTTTTTTGTTATTTCTGTATATTAAATCACCACATAAGTTTAAAATTAAATGAATTTAACATCAAGGATTACTCTGATATACACCATTGAACTTATGATATTGAATGTGATAATTTTATTTACTAACAAAAAAGAATAAAATATTATGTTTTAATTAAATATTTAAATTTTGAAATCCTAATGTTATCTTTAAATTGCTATAGTTACAGAAAATATTTCTATTTTTGAATTATATGCATATCAATAATAAGCTAATTTACTTCATCATTTTCAATATTAATACTTATTTTTTATGTTTCATGAAAATTAAAGCTCCTATTTTTTATATTTGCCCTTATAATATCAATTTCATTATTAATTTTATTTTTATTGTTTTATTAAGCTTTCTGTATTGGTTACCCACAATGTTATATTTTATATGTTCATTTTTGTCAGTTAAATTTAGAAACTAAATATATTTGTTCACATTTTGATTGAAATTAATATTTTATTACAGTGGATTTTTTTTTATTTCTTTTTGGGAAATAAATACATCTATATATTACATATATAGACACAGGTATAGAATAAGCCTGTGTTTCAGTTATTACATTGTAGAGATGTCCGCCCATCCTTGCATATGTATTAAATGGATTATGTCCTGTACATGTGGGGTTCAGATTGACCTTAGGTCAACATGGGTGTGACAAGAATCTTGGCCTCAGGGTGGCCTTCAAGCATTTCATCATCAGATTTTCAATAGGATGGACGGTTGAAGAGTTGGAGTGTGTAGTAGATTGGAGCCTGTCCATTAAAGTATGAAGATTGTCTATCTTAATATATATCTGAGCACTTATAGTATATATGTGTGGGAGATGATAATCTGGACCAACTGATGATTGCTGGTTTAGCATGAAATACGTATATTGGTGATTATTTATCTTTTCAGCATATATGTGCTTGAGTGTATCAGTGTTATTAGATAGAGTGGAGAGTGATGAGTCATCTGAAAGTCTGTGCTCATATACCCTATATATTTAAATTTTGTACATTTTATTTTATTTTCTAAATGATTCTCTTAAAAAGTTTTTTAAATAATTATTTTGGTTAAATACTTGTGTGATGCTTTATTTACTATCATTGCCTCAAGACTATATTACTTAGTTAGGCATACTATTAGATTAAGTGTATGGTAGCATGATGTGAATGTAATTTAAACTTGATTACGGTACTCATTTCCTTTGATCATTTAATGAGTCATATTTGCATTGCACAATTAGTTCAATAGATAAGATTAATAATGTTGCTGATAAATGGTAACCTATTATTTTTCAAAGTTTATTAATTATTTTTGTTGTTCAAACTTAAAGCCATGTAAATGATTTATGTACAAAAAAATCTGCAGCTGAGATACAATAAAATTTCCTATAGTTTTTAACTGAAAGTGTTTCTGAACTTTTTATATATCTGATGAATTCACAACTTTCTTTCTGTCTATATTATTCATTATTATACATACATATTGCATGCTAGAATTATATATATTGTACCTTGTTTCTGGAAAATCTAACCTAATCTAATCTAAAGACTCTCCGGCCAACTATTGATAAATTTAATAATCTTCAATAAAGCAAGTCATATATAGCATGATATTGCTTTTATGAATTTATATTTACAAATATGTAATATAGGGAGCATACCAATAGTTCAAACAAGCTCTTAATTGATAAGTGCAGTAAGAGATAATATTTAAAATCTCTACCTATAACAATCCTACCTCCAGACCAATTGGTTTCAAGCTTATGGCTCACCTCAGTGAGGAGCTAGAATATGAAAACGCTCGATCTAAAATATCACCTCAAAAACCAGTATTTATTTATTTACATATGTGTAGATACAAGTTCATAAAAGCAATGCCACACTATATATCACTTGCTTTATTGATTATTTATTTCCTTCACCGTTAAATTATTAAATAATAAATATAAATATGTTAACTACATATCAACCACTGAATCTTCCTTTAGCTATAGAGGATTTTAATTTAAAGAAAGTTTCATTGGTTGATATGTAGTTAACATATTTATATTTATTATTTATTGATTATTATAATTTTACCTTTAAGGCCTTGGCATTTCTAATGCTATTAATATATGGTAGATCTGAATTTAGTTCAGTTCCATATAGCTATTTAAGTTAGATAACTGGAGTTAAAGACATTTTCATATCCAAAAATTTCAGTTTCTACTTAAATATTACGTATTGTACCGACGACGCAGTCGTTACATAGTATTTATTATGCGTAAATTTGTTGAAAGAGATGTGTTTCAAAAAAAAAAAAAATTAAAAATAAAATGTATATTTACATCTAAAAAAAAAAAAAAGGTTTAAAAGTTTGAAAAAAAGAAAAGAACAAAAAGACAAGGGGTGGGTTTTTTATTGAGATAAACGATTGAAAGTAGGGGGAAAGATTTCAGAAATAAAGAATAGATAAAGGAAAGTGATTATTTTTTTTTATTATTATTAATTTATAATATAAATAGTATTATTTGTTTATGGTGTAAATAGCTTCGTTCTTGTCTTATAATATTTAAAGTAACGGAATGTGTGCGTATATAAAAAAGAAAGGAATTTTCTCAAAATAATACAATTGAAAGCTGGTGCAAATAAAAGAATTAAAAACTAAAAAGCAAAACAAAGGAAAAATATAATTGCAACGGCTAATGGTAAGTAACAAACAAAGGATTAATTACTACTATTTAATTAAAATATAAACCAAAGAAAATAATATTATATGCTAAAAGAAAAAGAACAGAAACCCAATAGGATTGCAGTAGAATGTCTGATGGATCCTAAGATAAGGAAACACTGGATATATAAGGGAGAGCTTGGTATTGTTTAAATCATTATCATTATTATTATCATATTATAGTATTATATTGAAAAATTTATTCAAATTAAGTTGATCCTGTTAAATAAAAAAAATGTGTTGCTGAACCCATCGAATCGTGCGGCCGGCCTGAACGTTCGCTGCAATAACACCTGCAGTTAGTTTGAAGAAGAAAAATGCTCATTTGAACCTGAGAATCAGCGGAGTGTCCATGTTCAGAATAGTTCATATGTCATCACTAAAAAATAAAAAGCCTAAGAGGAATCATCAACCGGTTGGAGCAACAAAATCAGCAGAAGCTACGTTTCCCTATTACGCACATTACCGTGTTCAAATCCTAGGTAAAATCATTTTATTTTTCTTTATCTTTAAACTTTTAATTATAGCCATTGAAAACCAGTGAGATAAAACTTTTAAACTTTATAAGAACTATTAATTTCTAGGCTATTATTACGTACATTAGCTTTAATAATCAGACGGTTAAAATCAAATCTCATTAGGGTGTGTGTGTACTTTAATTAAATATGCTTTTATTTCTACTTGTATTATTTAAATGTATATGATAAAATGTATTAAATATATAATGTATTACAAAAACGTATGTATGCATTTCTATTATGGGACAAGAATGAGAAGTTAAAGAAAGAGAGTGGGGTATAGAAATATTTAATTATCGTTAGTGATTTGAGCCAAAAAGGGAAAATTTTAGGCAATAAATTTTGAATAGTGCCAATGTTTTCATAATTAAATAACTATGATATTAAGATTGAGAAATAGAGGTTTATAATGTGGGCAGAGAATTTGGAGTAGCTAGAATCCAATGAGCTGGCTGGGAGGGCAGTACCAAATTCATTGCTGGTCAAGCAAGCACCTAAAGGTTTTTCCCTTAAAATAAATAAAGTGTTTAGATGGCCAGTGTTATAATTTGGTAGCAGAGTGTTGGTATTATTGGTAGCTTGCTACCAATGTTAGTATCTCCACCTGATGGACCAGAAGCCTTCAAAGACAGTGAGAGTTAGCAAGAGAAAAGATTTATTTTTCTTATTAAATTTAAAAAGAAGGCATGCAGTACAGTATTAAATAAGTTCTGGGTTTTGAGTTCATATTTTAGATCTAGGGTCTGAATGTTCTGGTTCACCTCAGAGGTGAGCCATAAGCTCAAAACCAATTGGTCTAGGGATAGGAATATTCTAGATAGAGATTTTAAATATTTTTTACCGCAGAGCTTGTTTGAGCTATTGATACTCTCCCTAGATTACATATAATAATCTATAATCAAGTTATATAAACAATAACTATTAAAAATAAGTACTATTATAACTAGCTCAAAATGGACTTCTAACGTATAATATCTAACAAAATAATATTTCATAATAATTAAATATAATAAATTAACCAAGTTAAAATATAATAATAATAGTAACAATAATAAGTAATCAGGGTTCAAATTAAATACTCAGCTCATCTATTATATTAATAATTTAAATTACAATTAGCTCATTAATTACAATTAACAAATAGTTCAATTTAAAAATAGTAATAAAATTATGTAAACTCTTAATAAGAGACATTCAGCAAGGTACAATGGTTTAACATTGAGGATGTATCCCAAAAAATACACTCACAATGGCATAAGAATATTACCCCTACTTAACACACATAGACTAATCCAACTTAATGACTTATGAAATTTATTATAAAAACAATAAATCAATTACTATTTTTTTTTATAAAATAATATTAAAATTTAACTAAATTTCTATCCATCATCACTTCATACAATTCTACAATTATTTAACATCTTAGGTTCATCTCCTTATCACAGTAATAAACAAATTAATACCATGTAGTTAAATATAATGAGGAATTTTACATATCAACTACCTTCACAAACAATGAACAACTAAAATATTTTAACGATCCTTAAAATCATACATCTATTTGACTATTAATAATAGATGGACAATTGAAATCTTAAACTGGATTCCAAGAGATTGTAAAAGACCCAGAAAGAGACCACATGTGAGATGGATGGATGAAATAAGAAAGTGCGCAGGGATGATGTGGAAAAGAGAAGCTAAAAGATTGGAGAAGATGGATTGAACTTGGAGAGATATTCATCCTGCAGTGGATTGATAGTCGTTGATGATGATGGTGATCTTTTATTTGTTATGTGGCATTCATAGAAAATATATTATTATAATTGCAATATTATATTTAAAATTGGTATTGGTTAATTTTAAATAATCACCAATAATTAAATCTTCTGTAATAATAACAATCATAATAATATACTTTTATTAATCTTGTGCAACAATAATGATCCAAGTAATCTTTGCAAAATGTGTGTGTGGATAAGAAGATTCAAAGAAAACAGATCCGGACAAATGAAACTCTCAAGACAATATGAGCTAAAAACATTAACAAATTTTATTATAATTTAACAATAAAATGTTTATAACACTATAAATTTATGAAATTAAAATATTTACAATATAAAATAACATAAGGAAGTTAACTGAATTAAAATATTTACATAATAAAACATAATAAAATAAACAAACATAAAAGAGCCTTCATTCCGACTTGAACTGAGGGAAAATCAAATTATACAGTGCATTATAATAGTAATCTATTATTTTTATCATTAAGACACTGACAATCTATTGTCATTCAATGTGTGGAACATTACACATGAATGAAATAATAATAATAATTAATATTAATGATAATTGTATTCTTTAAATTACATGTCAAACAATAATGAATAAGAAAATAGTTGGTTGAGGTAGACATGTGTATATAATCAATTTATAAAACTCGGATTGTATTTTGTGTTTGTTTAGGTTTTTTGTTTGTGGAGACACTAATCTACAGATTGCTCTGGACTTAACACCCCACCATTATGATAATGAGGATGTGCCAGTAGAGAAAGCTCCTGGCTCAGTAAAAATGTTGGTGGAAGAAAAATACCCACATAATTAATAAAAATATTATAAGCTGATTGTGCTGTAGAAATAACCCAGACATTCACAGATGAAATAATCAAAAACCATATTTTGCACCCATATTGCACAAACATTGGACTGGTGCTGTAAACATGACATCTGCAAAAATTAAATATTTAATTTTACACAAGATTTCTATGTGTGATATGAAAGTCATTAAGCTGAATGCCACTAATCAAGTATTGGTGGTCGGGAGGTCAGCACAGCCGCCTTACAAGCAGTTGTCCCGAGTTAACAGGTTCGCTTCCGGCTGATGCTATGACACATGAAAAAAAAATCTGAATGCCATTCTTAAAACATTTGCTCATTGTGAATCTCACTTATTATAAACCTTCCCTAGTGGATAATTGGTCAATGCCTCAGAAAAAAAAAAAACCTATTTTAATCTCTAATTCAAAGGAGTGCAATGTAACAGATACATAAGGATAAGTGTTACATAAAATATTTTTTTAAAAAGTTAAATATTCAGAAAAATGTAATATATATTTTTTTTTAAAAATTAAAAGGACTACCATTTCAGTAGCCAGAATAACAAGTAGAAACGGAATTTTAAAATAGAATAAAGTATGGTTAAGAATTTTATAAAAAGAGAAATAAAACATCAGTCAAATTGTCCAAATCTTCATTCAAAATAGAAGAAAAAATTGAAAATTGAAAATATATAATGAAAGTATAATATAGTTTAACAATTTTAATTAGATTTCCTACATAAATGAAAATTAATGGAGTTAATCATAGGCAAATTAATGCTGGTTAAAAAAAAATTTTTTTTTTTTTTCATAAAACAAAAATTCTAAAATGCAATCTTAAAATTGTACGCAATAATCTAATTAATACATTTGAAAAAAAAATTGATTGTAAAATAATTGGATTAAATATAAAATCATTTTTATATTGAGAGAATGTAAATTAATTTTGTAAATTATCTAATCAAGTAAAAACAAAATTAAATTGTTTCACAGTAATCTGGAATTTAAAAAACACAGAGAAGATTGAAACTAATTAATTATGTGCTCTTTTAGACCATGGTTGGGAAAGAATTTATAAGCAATAAATCATTATATTATCATTATTCTTATTTTCTTCCAATGCATAAGCTTGTGGTTAAGACCAGTAGAGGTCCCTACCTTCGCATTTTCAACCGCACATGCTTCGGTTTATTGCTTTAGTAAATATCATTATTATAAAGTTGTTTAAGAAGGACATTATTCAATATTGGTTTAAAGTTATTCAGGGTATTCTGCAGTTGTATATTTGCTGTATGGTCTTTTTCATGGTGAACATCTAGTTTTGTTCTTTAATGATATATAGTATAATATTACCCTTTATATTTTATAATCGCCATTTGTACGCTTCTACCCATAGCTTCGAGTGAGGATATTTGTGAGCATGGTCTGATTCCACCTCACGTGCCAATCTTACACATGGATAAGAATTATCTCATCGAAGACGTAAATAAGGGCTCGGGTATATATATATACCTCTATTTATGGTAGCGCATCCATACCAGCTCAATCTCAGGGTTTGGGGACTATAGTCTAACTAGAGAACAAAGCTAAACACTACCCAACTAAGTCTTATGTGTCTATCTATTCTGTCCGATAATTTATCCGTTATAAATCTAATAACCCAACCCGAATGCTATCATACCATTTACTCTATTTATTACCATACTTAATACTGATAAAATCTCATTTATCCACGCATATAAATATCAATATTCAAGCGCACAGCCCATTTACCCTGATACACACATATATAATTCATATACGCATCAAAATAGTGCAATTATACATCAGAGCTGTTTATTTAAAGTTGTTATTTTATTTAATTTAAAAGAGATTTATTATAGGAATTAATATTGAGGTAACACTAGTTTCTTTACCAAGACGCATTCATTGAACATATATTTAGTGTAAACGTCAAGCAAGTCCGCATTTATAATTCTCCACGAATACTGGTCTGATTGATATAACGGATGGCAAGGATTTCCAATGTGGTATATAGAATAGCTTATTCCGGAGGTGGAGTAGATGATTCACTCACTTTATGAAAGGGTCCCATTTCCTAGATCTTCCGTCGCCATTACACTTGATGAACAAGAACTCTTTTGTATAGCGAAATTCGTAGGTCCACTTCAGATGGGTTCCACGACAACTGTCCACTGGATCAGTTAATGAAACTAGCACTATTGAATTACCCCGACATTTTGGGTGAGAAATATTAATAAACTTCTTAAGAAAATTTTATACGTCCACACACTCCGTAGTCCAAGCTGCGTTTTTTCTTTTTTTTTTCTCCACTCTCTAGCCCACAAAAAAAAGTTCTTTTGTTTTCACTCTTTAACTTTGTAAAATTTTCTTCCAATATCCCTACGCCACTGTCCTGTTCTTCTATTGTTTTCCAAAGATACCCACCTGACCCGTTTTCGGACTTCTTGATGCCAGTTATTACTAAACTGCCTACAGCAACTGATTTATTTCTATTTCTATCTTCATATGTTCAAAAGATTAATTAGCAAAAGAAAACACGTGTTACCGACAACATTATTAACCAGGCTTAAAGAAAAATTTTAACGGATAAAATATATACGAATAATCAATTACAACTTATACAGCTCCGTATATAATTGCTTGTAACCATCACCGTTAATACATACACACATTTTATACTCACATATACAAATATATTTATATAAGCATACCCACCTAACATTCACACTCTTTGTAACAGGGTTCAAATGACTATTTACATATATATCTTTTCGTATATAGTCACTCAACATTAACACTCGCAATTAGTAATATATTACATACGCTTGTATTCGAACCCCGTTTGTTACAATAGGAATCTCTGCAGATACTCTAATATCATTATGCTCTACTAAAATCACAAAATAATATGTTCATTCAGTTTTTATTGTGCATTTTTTATACATTTCATAGTCTGAGATGACATCAATAACTTTTGACCTGCAAGTACTGAGATATCTACATGTTATTCATCCAAGACTAATGTTGAACAAACCAAAAAATAGATGTTGCCATGGAAAGAAGCTACAAGCAGTTTTGGATACTGGGAAACAATTCAAGAACACCAGCCATGAACTGTAGAATCTGTCAATAAGTGAGGGGGTGATCACTCCAGAAAATCTGTAGCCAAAATCTAAGTAAATATATGAAAACAAATCAAAGTGTAGTTTGACATTGAAATATGACGTGATTGATTAATTCTCTGTAAATCTTGTTAAAACTAGAAGTATGTAAACTTTTGCTTTAATGGTTTAAATTAAATTAAATATCCTAAATAACTTTGTAATTAGTTCAATTTTATTTTACATTTATTCTTGTTGTTATAATTTGGTTTCTAAATAAATATGTTGCTTTGTTATTTGGCTTGGATTCTGTTTTTTCTGTATCACACTGCATAACATTTAATCAAAACAAAATTTGTCAATTATATTATTTTATGTTGAAAATGTTTATTATCGCATAGCTTAAATTAAAGGAGTTTGTTGTTTAATTGAGATAGCTGTGGGGTTATACACTTGGAGTGTTTAAAAATACCTTTTGCAAATATTCCAGTTAATTCTGGATGGCATCTTGGGTATTATCCTCAGTATAAGTAAAAAGTATTTACAGGAGAGTTATTTTGCATCTAGGAAATATAGGGTGAGTGTAATAATTTTATGATCTGTCCACGATTTGTGTATTTATAGACGATATTGGTCTCACTATTAGTATTTTTAAGGTATAAAATATTGACTATATTTTCCCATCTGTTTGTGGATTGTTTGCATATATATATATATATATTGTAACAGTCAGAATCGTCTTCCGATCTTATATATTGTAACAGTCAGAATCGACTATCTCGCTAACACACTGCAGAATTCAAACCCCAGACATGAAACTGAACATTCTAGGAGGGGTCGCCTTCTAGATGTACTAAGTTCGAATGTAAAGTCCAAATTTCACAGCGCCACCTACGTGATAACGCATCTGATGCCACTGCTAGTATAACATTTGACCAGTGCCTGGTGGTCAGGGATAAACAGACTCTATACTAAAAGAAGCTTGGGTGGCTAATTAACGTCTATGGATTTACAAAAGAAATGCAGAATATATATATATAGACTGAGACAGTGATAGGAATCAATCAAATAAGAGATCAAATTTAGTTTAAATGATTTTACAAAATTTATTTATATAAAATATATATATACTGCCACTGTCTGCTTATATGAGACAGGAACGCGTATTAAATAATTGTTGGCATTATATTCCAATAAATGACAAAAAGGTTTTAAAGCAAAGTGATATATTCTATTCCTCGGGTTAATAGCATTACGATAATGTGCTTGATGAGATAGGAACGTGTGCGAGGTGCTTTGAGCAATTATACAAATTTAAGAAAATATTTGAAAATTAAGTGTTCTAAAATATTTATTGATTTCGAGAATAGCACGGACTAAAGCTTACTAAGCAACAAAGTGGGAATGTGATCAAAGCATTTATTTGATAATAATATTAATAGAGTTGCATTGGGAGGTCAGTATTGCTGATAATGAATTTATTAAAGTTGGAGGGTGTGACACATTTAAGTCACGGATGCTTTGTAAAATAAATATAAAAATAAAACAATATTGAATATCCGGAATGATGATGGAGGGCATCTCGCCGCTAACCCATAGGAAAGTATTTTGATGAACAGCTGAAACTTAGCGACTGGGTGACGATTGCGTTTAATTCCCAGGTGTGTCATTTATGGACACACTCTGCCTAGAAACTGCAATAAGTGAAAAGAAACGGCCTTGGCCGTGTAAAGTATCCTTGGAAAATTAAAACAAAGTGGTCTCAACAACCAATTCATTTACCAGCAATACGAGACTAGTGTATGTAAAACATACTGAATGGGTTTTACTGGGATTAAAAGAAATGCCCAATCAAATTCCCAGAAATTCATTTAAAAGGGTCTGCACATTCTCAACGTCAATGATGAACGTTGTAATTAATGTAGAACACAGTAAATAAAAATAGGGAAATGCATGCTTGTGGGCTTGAAAAGTAAGTATAGATTTATATACACAATCATGCATTAGTGGACACATTTAATCATTGACCTCGCACATACTCTTATATTAGATTAAAATCAATAACATGTAGATTTTAAACTATGTGATTATATTATATATTAAAAAATTGAATCACCCTCGAACGAGTGATTTGCAAGATAATAAAATTGGAGAATAATTTAGAAATTTAAAATATGCCTTCATAGCGGCATCTTATTTTCATCAAAGGAAATAATTCACTCGGTCAAAAACGATTCTGACACATTATCATAATAAAATAACAGAAAGCTTAATCAATAGAAAATATTAACCCAAGGATAGAGCAAAATGTTGAGTATATTTAAACACGTTAAAGAAATACATAATGAAGTTATGTGAAATATAAGAAAAACAATTTTAAATAGCTATAGCATGTTAGTTATCACAAGAGCTCTTGGGTTAATTGAGGGTTACCTCTGGAGAAGCATTTTAGGTAGATTGATGGTTGGCAGGTTTTTATATAATTTAACAGCAAAATCTGGAAATGTTCATATTTTTGGCAGCGGCAGCAGTTCCGGGGTTTCTTATGTGATGGCTTCCGATGTCTGGAGCAGCGGCCGGCTATTCCGAGTGGACATAGCCATCTTGATGCCTCTACTCTGTCATGTCAGGGTTAGCAAATTATTAGAATAGAACTCAGAATGATTTCTCTTAGAAACATTACAATGGAGAACAAAAGAAAACCCTCCTTTTTATAGTAGAATTTAACAATAGAACTGCCCTGGAGCATTACAAAAATATATAGGACTTATCAGCTGTAATTAAATCTATCCGAATGTCTAAAGGAATTCAACATTAATTAATTTCTTTTGTTAATTTCCCTGTTGACATTCGAATTATAAACTAGATTTAATTAAAAATTACTTTTACTAATTAAAGAAAACCTTAAGTGGACATCTGCTGTTTTTAGATAAACTTATATAACATTAACTAATTAAACTATTGTCCCTCATTGATTTTAAGAGAAATATTTGGGATGACTTTTATTAAATTAAATGAAAATTATTTTACTTTTAAATTGCAATATTTGAATCTATTTACTAAACGAATATTTACTAAATGAATTTTATTTTAAATCAAAATATATTACGATGGTAATATATTTGTAAATAGATTCAAACAAAATAACTTTAACAATTTATAATTTTGATATGTTTTAAAATGCATATCATAGTGTGTGCGCAATTACGACTTATATAACTTACTTTTTAATAAATCAAAATTATGTGAACATATACATAATCCATAATATTTTATTTTATTTGAGAATGAGTTATATATATAATATGAGCATTGTGCTCATGGTTTAAAATTAGGTGGGATTTTCGGTATATAAGTGTATTGCTCACACACTATGATAGATTGGGGTTCAAACTAAGGTATGAGGGTAGGAAATAGGTGAGAAAAGGTGAAACGAAGATCTGCAAAGCAGACCTTACTGTTTCAATATATATATATATATAGCAGACCTTACTGTTTCAATATATATATATATATATATTATAATGGTTGGGGATGTTTTGATAGTTGGAGTCTTTAGTCAACTATTGTGAAGTTTTTATCTTGGTATTGTTAGTTGTAGCATGGCCTTAGGATGTCAGGCCTTATTTATTATACTTATTATTATTGTGCTGGATGGAGCAGATAAATTCCCCATCTGTACAAGGGCACAACCAGGCCATTCTGACCTGGAAAAGTTATATAGTAGGTAGATACTTAAGATCCAATTTTATTTTATTATAGACCATTAGCCACAGTCACTAGCACATGGAGCAGCAGAGATAATGTATACTTTATTTTTAAAGAAATATAATAAAAAATAAAAATAGTCTTGCATTGGTGGTGGAGAGGTCAGCGCGACTGCCTTGCACTTGCAGGTAGTTGCCCAGGTTTCGGGTTCACGTCCCGGCCGATGCTATGACACTTAAAAAAAAATAAGCCACTGCCAGATTAACAATACAGAGAAACATTTATTTTGCACATATATAAAATTTAGAATTATTTTAGTATAATGTTTACTTTATAATTTGATTTACATTTTAACTTTTGATTTTATAAGTTCACACAGATGAATTTATTAATATTTTATTAAAGTATCGAGTATGGATAGACTACATAGATTGCACTTGAAAAATAAAATATTCTATATCTCTTATTTAACCTTAGGCCAAAAGTTCCCAATCAAACTAACACCAATCTACGTGATATATTGATGTATTTAATGCAGCATGAATATGATAGCACAATACCACTCTGTCAGAAATATACATTTGGACAGCATGGTTATCAAGAAGAAATGTCTCATCCAGTACAGAAATACTTCATCTGTCTGGCAAGAAGAACAATAAAAAAGAAAACTCCATAAAAAGGGATTGCAGTGCTTTTTGCCATCTTACTATTCCATTCCCTAGGCTAAAGGGGTGATCCAAGGAGGAGGGAATACCCTCTGCTTCCGATGGTCAATAAGAAATAGGTCTTATTTTGCCAAGTGAGGCATATAATGTGATCCTGCACTTAGCAGATCTTCATGCTACATTTATTAATTACCCTCATATATCCAATCCATTAATTCAATTTAACTGTGAAACAAATAACCTAAGATCAACCCTTCCTTTAATTAAACTAACATAACTTTACGAACCTATGCACCCATTCACACCTGACTTAAATTTAACATGATTTAATTAAAAGTTTTAGCTTAATGTAAAAAAAAAACTAAAATAAACACTTAAAAAAACGGAAAAAATAAATTAATGGAAATGATTTTTAAAAAAATACATTCAATAAAAATAATTATTAATAAATAATTTAGTTTGGTCAGATAGGAATTTCTATTTCAATTTAAATACTGGGAAAGTTTTATACTCAATGTTCATGAATTATCTAAAGTTCTTACAGTTTTAAAAGGGCAAGTCCATACTTTTTAGTTGCTTTTAATTTGGATCTCTTTGTTTCTGATTCACATGGAATCTTGGAGGAGACAGGTATGCTGTTTGCCATTCTATTGGTATTCATCTGGAGGTCTTTTACTGTAGCTGGTATAGTTCTTTGCAGGATTTTATTGCAGGATCTTGGTGTGCTGGAGTCAGCAATATAGGAAAATGATATTACATTTCTTCTTTTAGAAAAACTGAAGAGATTGAAAGTGCGTCTTTTTAATCCCTTTTTCTTCAACTCTTCCGGAACTTAACACATATAGCACTTATCATAATTTATTTCCAATCTTTTCCTTTTTATATTAAAATTGCAGATTAACTCAATATGACATCATGATGATGATTATTCTTTTGCTGAGGTTCATTTCCTGAGGGATTTCTTTTATTGGCTATTCTGTTATTGTTTTTCTCTCCTATTTGACCTTTAATTATGAATTTTGAGATGCCCAAAGGCTAGTTCATTTGACTAATTAAAATAATCATTTTCATTTTACACAACAGCATTAATTACATTATTGTACATTCTTAAAGATTTATATTTTTTAATCTTTATATCTTCAAAAAAAATTTCTTAAAATTTAGTTTTAAAACATTTTCTTTTTTTAATAAAGTTTTTTTTTAATAATTTTCCATCTGTGTGATTTTATATATTTATATGAGTTTAGATGACTTTTAATTCTCAATTTTTTATTTTTTTAAGAACAAATTTTTATTTGCGAACTCTTATTTTAAATTTCTAATTTTATTTAAAATAATGTAACAGCATGTGTGCCCATTACAATATATATATATTGTAACAGGAACTGAGTTCAATATATTGTAACAGCATGTGTGCCCATTACAATATATATATATTGTAACAGGAACTGAGTTCAAACTATTATAAAAGGAGAGAAAGAGTAGATTTTAGATATTTTTTATTATTATTTATTTTATAATTATTACTGGACAAGTCGCACAGGCAAATGCATATGTATTTGCTGGAATGATAAAGAATGATGGGTATGGGTAAATATTTTAATTGGCATACATGTATATAGATGAATGTTATTTTTGGAAGAAGAAAAAAAAGAAAAAACTAAAAGACTTTAAAGTGTGTAAAAGAAAAGTTTCTTTTACAGTTATTATTTCCCGAATTAATTAGCCAAACCTATCTTCTATTGTTCAAGAAACAGATATAACTACTTGATGGCTATCCCAGTTTGTTAATTAAATGTATTGATGTACTGTAAATATTTGGACATTTGTGGAAATAATTTTTAAAATTAATGAATGTGGGATGCCCGTTAATTATTATATTCTTTTCGACTTTTTTTGTCTAGTTAAAGTAAATGAAAACAGTACGATTAAAAAGTTCCAAGAATTAAAAAAAATAAGATAAGTAAAAGTTGAGGTTGCTAAGTGGTTTTCTTTTGTTGGCATTTTTGTAAAAGTATATTTTTTAAAAACAAAGAAATATCAGAGATAAGGCGAAATGAAACTTGGATTCTTAATTAATTTTAAAAAATAATAGATAGTGTTTGTTGACCTGACGGGTAAGAAGGCAATGTGTTATAAAATACATTGAAGAAGATATAAAGAGAAAATTTTAATAAATTGGCTGCAAAGCAGCAAAGATCAGGAATAAACTGTGATTACTGCCTTCATGGCTGGATTGATTGTGTGCAAACTCAAAATAAAACATAAAGGAAACCTCATGAATGGATCGCATGGAGCAAAGTTGCCATCATGCCAGGGTCTATGTTGGACTTCAGGTCTATCTGTCATCTATGTTACATAAGCCATTGGAGAGCTGACTTTAAAGACATGTAGATGTCTAAAAGTTTCAGATCTTCTTCTAACAATTATCTTTTAGATAAATTCTTTGCTTGAGTTGGTTTTTTAGATCTAATGTCCCAACTCCTCACTGAAGAGACCCATAGGTCGAAACCGGTCTGGGGATGGGGACAATCCAAGATAAAAATGATTTGAATGCCTTCTCTTGTAGTAGCATTTATAATAATTAAAAAAAAAAAAAAGCTTGTTTAGAGCTATTAGCACGCTCTTAATTTTACATATTTGTAAGTGCAAGCTATATATATAAGTCATGTGACATCTGACTTGTTATTATTACTATTATATATATATATATATATATATATATATATTATCTTCAACATCACCACTTGTCTATTGAAATCACAACTATTTGGATCTAGTGCAGATTGTCAGCCATTCCTGAATGTATTCAAAGGAAAGAAGAAAAGGAACAGCAAAATAAAAATACTCTACTTTCAGATGGACTAAATGGGTGGAATACTAAACAGAAGAGATGGATGCCATGCTTTGCCTATGCTAATCCTGGGATTAAATCCTGAGTGCACTCAGAAACATATATGTGGGTTCTGTAGACTCTTTAATACTGGTAAATATACACATCTTATATCAGTTCAAATCCTTAAATATAATTAAACTCAAACTGTGTGATAATCAAATGATATGCATGTATTATTTAGTGTTTTTTTCTTCTTTTAATTGTAATTCATTAAAATATTTATCATATACATGATTATGCCATTTCATTGTTTCTTAGAATAAAGTATTAGTGAATCTTAAATTAAACTGTTAATTTGTTTCAATGCATGTTATGTAATTTCTTATGTATTTCAAAATCAGATGTATGTGCATGATGGTGTGCCTTCAATAATAGATTAAAGCAAAACAGGTTAGTTAGAAAAGTGTGTGGGGGATTTTAAAAGGTTTATTTTAGATTTTAGTGGGAATTAAATAGAAATTTATAGAATAGATTTGATTTAAAAGTTAGTTTCTTCTTCGTTTCTTCTTTGGCACAATGCAATACTACACCCTGAGTATTAAGATGGGCACCAGGTTAAATAGCTGAGTCAGACAAATATCTAATAGATGCTATGTTCCTTGTGAACTAGCAAGATTGGTGCTTGACAAAGGACAAAAACCAGAGAGGGACATTGTCCATAAATGTGGAGATCTACTTAGAAGTAAAATTAAAGCTGGGAGGGTTTTGAATTTTTGCAATCCCATTATATATGTGTTTTACAGTCAGCTCCTTCTCTAACCCTTTTGAATGACCAGAATTTGGGAAAACTTCATCAAAGGGGTGAATGACAAAATGTTATAGGAAAATTTCATATGGGAAGGGTTGCCAATTAGGTACACATCACCTCATAAATTCATCCTCAGGAAGAGAATATAATTGTAATTGTCTGAAGGTTTGTAATGATGGTATATTATAAGATGTAATATGTTGGACTATTTCCATCATTTATGAGTGAATATTGAATGTATAGAAAATTTTAAACTTTATTTAAACTTTTCAAATACAAACAACTTGTTAGTAATAACACACAAATAGACAATACAGGTTAGTAATTACACAATGTTTCGAGTAGTAGTATTCTCCACTCTTCTTCAGGTGTTGCTGGCCTATATGCACAGTGACAATATTTGCTTAGAAGTTGAACTCGCACCTTTAGATTCTTGTATATTGAATTTAAGGCAAACACTCTATCAACTGAGCTATTCTGTCAAAGGCTACTCGAAACATTGTGTAATTACTAACGTGTATTGTCTATTTGTGTGTTATTACTAATAAGTTGTTTGTATTTGGAAAGTTTAAATAAAGTTTAAAATTTTCTATACATTCAATATTCACTCATAAATGATGGAAATAGTCCAACATATTACATCTTAGTATAATTGTAAATTTAGTTAGATAAAGAAAAGTGTTTGATGTCAGACAGGAATAAAAAAAAAGTTAAATAAAAAAACAAATACCCAAGTGGGAAAATGTCCCTATATATATATGATAAACAAAAATGCAAGTTAAAAAACTTGCTAACGCTTGTATTTATGTCCACAGATGGCGTTCTACCAAAAACGCCAATCAAGCGTATGTTTTGTTTACATAAACGTCAGAGTAGTTAGTATTCACTATCTCTAACTATAATTCCACTTTCAGATCATGATTTCAAGCTATTTGCTATCGTCAGTGAAAGACAGGAATAAAGAAACTAGATCTAAATACAAACTCTGAGCGTTTATGAAACAATTTCTATTCAGCTTGCAAGCGTGAATTTTTTAGACACGTAATGTCTTCAAACTCAGCATAGCAAACCAGATAGCTATATGGGTCTGATCTCAGTTCAGCATCAAAGCCTCTGCAATCTATATCATTGCAAGAAAGACCTCAAAGGTACATTTATGATAAACAAAAATGCAAGTTAAAAAACTTGCTAACGCTTGTATTTATGTCCACAGATGGCGTTCTACCAAAAACGCCAATCAAGCGTATGTTTTGTTTACATAAACATCAGAGTAGTTAGTATTCACTATCTCTAACTATAATTCCACTTTCAGATCATGATTTCAAGCTATTTGCTATCGTCAGTGAAAGACAGGAATAAAGAAACTAGATCTAAATACAAACTCTGAGCGTTTATGAAACAATTTCTATTCAGCTTGCAAGCGTGAATTTTTTAGACACGTAATGTCTTCAAACTCAGCATAGCAAACCAGATAGCTATATGGGTCTGATCTCAGTTCAGCATCACCACATAGTAGAAGCCTCTGCAATCTATATCATTGCAAGAAAGACCTCAAAGGTACATTTATGATAAACAAAAATGCAAGTTAAAAAACTTTGCTAGCAAGTTTTTTAACTTGCATTTTTGTTTATCATAAATGTACCTTTGAGGTCTTTCTTGCAATGATATAGATTGCAGAGGCTTCTACTATGTGGTGATGCTGAACTGAGATCAGACCCATATAGCTATCTGGTTTGCTATGCTGAGTTTGAAGACCTTACGTGTCTAAAAAATTCACGCTTGCAAGCTGAATAGAAATTGTTTCATAAACGCTCAGAGTTTGTATTTAGATCTAGTTTCTTTATTCCTGTCTTTCACTGACGATAGCAAATAGCTTGAAATCATGATCTGAAAGTGGAATTATAGTTAGAGATAGTGAATACTAACTACTCTGACGTTTATGTAAACAAAACATACGCTTGATTGGCGTTTTTGGTAGAACGCCATCTGTGGACATATATATATATTGTAAATACAAAAAAATTGGTGTTTTATAGGGTGTCCACATTGTGGGCCAATTCTAACTATCAAATTATAGAATGATGTTCCAGCTATAACTTATTTTATAGCCTCCACGTTGTAGCCAAATGTAAATACAAAAAAATTCGCTAAGTATAAATCAAATAATTGTAATGTATAAATTAAATAATTCTAAGTACAATATACAATCTCCTTTGTACGACCGCATTACAAGCCAATAGTAACTATATAAAAGTCAATTCTAACAAATGAAAAGTTATGCTTTCTTTGTTAATTTTATAAAAACTTATTAAATTGATATAAAATGTATTTTGTGATCTTTCGATCGGTCATCCACATTGTATTTCAAATAGAACTCAAATGATTGGGAGAATCTACAAATATCACATATATTATTGGACAGTTTAAGCTAATTATAACTTTATTCTAACAAATGAGAATTTTTATTCAAATGGTCGCACATGCACTTTATGGATTAATTGTACTATATTTAAATCTATATGGCATTTAAACACTTGCAGCTAAATTGTATGCCAATTGTAACATTTTAAGGATGGCTCGATGAATGCTTCATCATTCCCAGCTAACATTATTTTAAAGCCTACTGGGATGATGATGATGGTACAGAACATCTATAATCTTAATTGCCAGGGCACCAAATTGCAACTTTAATAAAATATAATGGTTAAATCCCACTTCAATAACTTTTAGTCATAATATTTAATGAATGGATTTATAAATAATCAATCAATTCAGAGAACACTGAGAATGTTTAAAATTAATAATATTAATATTTTTGGAAATTCTTGATTATTCTCAGCACACTCACCATTCACCATCATTAAATCTACAATTAAAATTTTGTTCTAATTACAAAGTTCTATATCCATCTCCACCTTCCTAATCCACCCCTCTGTCAACTTCACATCCATAGGTCTATTACACTATTATCTATTTTATTATTAAATTTTACTTTTTTTCTAGCTCATTTCTCCCATTATAATCTCTTCTCAGGGTTTTTAGAATAATTAGGTATGGAAATCGAATAATCTGTGATAGATTATTAGTGATAAACACACCTCTCAGGATCACCTCCAGGGTGATCATGGGTTGTTTTTAATGCAGTTTAATATCTATTTACATTAAAGCTCGGAATAATTTCTGCTTATTAAATCTTTTATAAACACATCATAAACATAATCACAATTATAACAAAATTATACAGAAGTGCGTCTAGAGAGGTGTTTGAATACAACGTATGGAGAAAGGATTTTATGTCCATCCCCTGCATCCTCTATCACTCAATAACTATCTCTATTCACAGTTTATATTTTAACTATATTAAATTATTTGGTAATTCTAAGTATCTGAAATTAACCATTTTAAACAATTTTACCAGATATTATTTATGTAAATGACAATTCAAATATTAATAATAATATATTGATGTATGATTGGATTGGAGATGTCTAGATAATAATAACCCACAAAAACATTGAGACATATGCAAATTTTATTTCAAACAAATAACAAATTGTATTGACAGACTACAATTCAATACAGAAACATATACCCATTCGCTGGATGACTCGCATGGCTTTCCCCTGTTTTATAACCATATTATGATATATATAAAAAAATCTAAACACATAACTATCCCTAAATCAATGGATAATATCAATAAGTTTAAAATATCAATATTCATTTCCTCATTATCAGGGATCACAATTACCATGGAGTAATAAAAAAAACATATTTACTTTCACATATATATTATTTTTACGCTTTTATTTTATCCTAAATACAGAGAATACCAAATTTCTTCCCATGTTTAATGCTTTTTAAATTACTGATTTGTTTTAGAGCTAATTACACCCCTAATTAAAAATAATAATTTTATTTAACCCCTTTGAATTAACATTCCTTCGCAAATTTCTTAATCTTATCCTATCATTCTGATCGAACATCCTTTTGCCCTAATCTTTACAACAGAGATACCTTATGAATAGTGGGACTAAGTCAATGCAAATAAATTGGCATCTAGATCAATCATCATCATAGTGCACACACTCTATATTCATGTTCTTATGACATAATAATATTTTAATAATATTACCTTTCCAGCGAAGTTCTCAGCTGGCTGTGGAAATATTTATGGGATAATTTCCTATATGCATTGCTTACACTTAAACATTCGTAGGTTTTATTTAACCCTTAATTTAGCATTTATTAACTTTATAACTCTTGGCTCTAATTGATAAATCAAACTAGATCAACAAAACAATATTCAAGTACACCAATTGCATATACATTATCTGCATTCATCCTGACATCAAATTGAGTTTGTGACCTTGTATTCGACCTTTATAAATGATGCTTAATAATAACAGCTATCTTTCATACACCTGTAAGGAATATCAAACATTAACTTGAGGCAGGCAGTGACCCGAATAAGAGAAACCTTTTTACTAGGGTTGAGATATGCTAGGAATTTTATCGCTAGTCATACAAAAAGACTTAGGTATACCTATTACCTCTGGCCATTAATAAAGAAACCTTACAGTGTAGAGAATAATCAAGTGGGAAAACTCTTCCACTGTGTTCAAATACTTTATGAATATAGCATATATATCTTAGTGAGCTAGATTTCACTGGCTTGGTGGAGACTTGTCTATCTACATTACATACAGGTTGAAACATCAACTTCTACAAATAAAACTTTCATATCTTTAATATTCTTGCGAATTAGTGCACTGGAATGTGAGCCAATAAATTTTCCAAGCATTAATCAGTTTGTATCTGGCTTTAAATTCACGATAACAATGATAAGAAATGCACATTAAAATTTTAAAACTATTTCCATGCACTTTTATTTACCATTATTTAATTCTCTATCCATTTTCTCTTTGAATTCATCTCCTTTCATAATAACAAACCTACCAGCTTTGTCTTCACAAGAAATGATTACATCATTAGTAATTAAACCTATTTTTTCTTTCCTTTTTCAGCAGGATTAATAACAAATTTTTCTTTCCTTTATAAACTTTTATTCAAAAACGATTGAATACCAACTTTCTGCTCATCACACAAATTACTAGATTCAATAGACGAAATTGTATCAAAAACTATATTTTATGAATGAAATGGAACAAAATTAGGGCCTTTACCAAGAATATCTAATTCTCTATCATTTAACTTCAAACCAGAAAGATTAACAACTCTATCCTCAGAAACATTCTCATACCCTTTATCACTACAATAAATTGTATTAACTTTCACAAACAACCACTTTAATTTTCTTTCATATTTTTTACAATAGAAATTTGAGACAATTTAGACAGAATAGGTCAAATTTCTATTGTAAAAAATATGAAAAAAAATTAAAGTGGTTGTTTGGGAAAGTTAATAAAATGTATTGTAGTGATAAAGGTATGAGAATAATGTTTCTGAGGATAGAGTTGTTAATCTTTCTGATTTGAAGTTAAATGATAGAGAATTAGATATTCTTGGTAAAGGCCCTAATTTTGTTCCATTTCATTCAAAAAATATAGTTTTTGATACAATTTCATCTATTGAATCTAGTAATTTGAGTGATGAGGAGAAAGTTGGTATTCAATCGATTTTGAATAAAAGTTTAAAAAGGAAAGAAAAATTTGTTATTAATCCTGTTGAGATTAAACATCTTAAGAATAGGTTAATTGCTAATGATGTAATCATTTCTTGTGAAGACAAAGCTGGTAGGTTTGTTATTATGAAAGGAGATGAATTCAAAGAGAAAATGGATAGAGAATTAAATAATGGTAAATATATGTTGTTAGATAATGATCCAGGTAATTTGATTAAAAGAAAATTGATAGATATTATTAAGAAAATGGTTAATTTAAAAATTTTTAATAGAGTAGATTATTTAAAATGCTATCCTAATGATTTTACATCAGCTAAGATGTTTGTGAATATTAAAACTCATAAAGATGGTTTTCCTTTAAGATTTATTTTTGATTTTACAGGTAGTGTTGTAGAGGGTATTTCTAGATTCTTGAATAATTTTTTAAAACAATTTGTTGATTTTGGTCAGTACACAGTTTCTTCTTCTTTTGAGGCTTTTGATAAGATTAATAATTTTAAAATGGAAAGTAATTGGGTATTTGGGAGTTTAGATATTGAAAATATGTATCTGTCTGTTAATAGGTTAAGCAGAATTGATGTTCTTTTGTCTGTATTGATTAAGAAATGTTCTTTATCAAAAAATAAAATTAAGGTAATTAAAGATTTGCTTTTGTTATTGGAAGATTCTATGTATTTTACTTATAAAGGTAATTTTTATAAGATTAAGGAAGGGTGGATAATAGGTTATATTATTTCTCCTTTAGTATGTTCAGTTTATATTAGTTTTATGGAAGAGGAAATTATTATTAAAAATAATTGTTTATATGTAAAATTATTTGTCAGATATGTTGATGATTGTTTATTTGTAGTTGAGAATGATAAATTGAAGGAATTTGTAAATGAGTTTAATTGTTTTGATCCTTCTATAAAATTTGTGTTAGAAGGAGGGGGGTTAGATTTTGGTAAGTTAAAATTTTTAGATCTTTTGGTGATTAGAAATGTAGAAACTAATTGTTTATTGTGCAGTCATTTAGTTAAAAGTAAAGAATTAAGATCTATAATTAAACCTGATAGCTATCAGTCTGTATCTCATAAAGTAGCTGTTTTAAGGAATTATTGTCATAGGAGTATTAAATTAAATAATTCTAGTGGGGTAGCTTTGTTTCAGAAATATCAATTTTATAAAGATTACTTAAGTGTTGGATACTCTGATAAATTTGTTAAAAGTATTTTATTTAATAGTAATATTTGTAAGGATGTAAAGGTTAAAAAAAAATATGATTTTATTTCTTTGCCATTTAAATTGTATTCTTATAAAATTGTGTGTAGAAATAGTAAATTGTTTGGAAATAAGAAAATTGCTTGGAAAAGGGGGGTGTTACATTGAATAATTTATTAAATAATACAAAAGAAGTTTTTGATAGAAAGACTATTCCTGGTGTAGTATATTTTATCCCTTGTTTATTTTGTAAGAAGGTTTACATAGGTCACAGTAGTTTGAGTTTAAATGAAAGAATGAAGGTTCATAAAAGTAGAGTTAAAAATAGATATTTTAGTTCTGCTTTGTATGTCCATGAAAAAGATACAGGCCACACTATTGATTTTGATGAAGCTAAGGTTGTCTTCTTTGAGAGAAATGAAATCAAAAGAAGAATTAGAGTCTTTATTATTGAAAATTTATTATTCTGAAGCAATTAACTTATTTAAGAGTCCTTTTAATATTAAGGGTGGATGGGAAGTGAATGGATTTGTGGGTAGTTTTTAATATATATATATATATTGTAAATATCAATAAGTATATAAACTACCCATATATATATATATATATATATATATATATATATATATTGGGTAGTTTTTATAGTTCTTTACACTTGAGAAGTCTGCTTGTAGCAGTGAAACCTTAGGTTGTGTTTTAATATTATTTTTATGCTGGTCTGGTTTAATTTTGGATTTGGGATAGTTTAGCTTTTATATTGACTAGTTTAGCTTTATGCTTGTAATGTTTATATATATATATATCATCATCATCATCATCATCAACCATTATATATATGATGATATATATATATATATATATATCATCATCAACCATTATCAATCCACTGCAGGATGAAGGTCTCTCCAAGTTTAATCCAGCTTCTTCGATCTTTAGCTTCTCTTCTCCACAACACCCCTGCACATTTTCTTATTTCATCCATCCATCTCACATGTGGTCTCTTTCTGGGTCTTTTACAATCTCTTGGAATCCAGTTTAAAATTTCAATTGTCCATCTATTATCATCTCTTCTAGCAATATGTCCAGCCCAACTCCATTTCAATCTTTTAATTTTTTCAATAAGGTCAGTAACACCTGTTTGTTGTCTTACCCATACATTGCGTTTTCGATCTCTTCTTGTTACTCCCAACATACATCTCTCCATACTCCTTTGAGTGGTCTGAAGTCTCTGTATTGCTCTTCTATTAAGTGTCCAAGTCTCAGATCCATAAGTAAGAACTGGTAAAACACATTTGTTAAAAACCATCCTTTTCAAACACATAGGCATATTTCCTTTTAGTATCAAGTTATTTCTACCAAAAGCACTCCAACCAAGTTTAATTCTATGATTAATTTCCTCCATTATGTTTCCATCTGTATTAATAATCTGACCAAGGTATTTGTAACTGCTAACTTCTTCTAATTCTTCATAATCAATCTTTATTTTCATATTTTGAGCAAATCGATTAAACATTACTTTAGTCTTTTTAACATTTATCTTTAGTCCTACTTTTCTACTTTCATCTACTAACTCCTGCAACATTTCCTGCAGCTCTGAAGCATTATTTGCAAAAACAACTACATCATCTGCGAAATCTAAATGACTTAAATACTCTCCATTTACTTTCACTCCTTTAGTTTCCCATTTTAATCCACAAAATACTTCTTGCAGCACTGCTGTAAAGAGTTTTGGAGATATGGAGTCACCTTGTCTTACACCTTTCTCAATGTTGATTTTTCCAGTATCATTGTGTAATCTAATTGTTGCTGTTGCATTTTTATAAATATTCTTTAAAATATGACAATATCCTGGATCTATGCCTTGATGATCCAATGCTTTAATCACTGAAGAAATGTGTATAGAATCGAATGCCTTTTCATAATCTACAAATCCAAAACATAATGACAACTCATATTCGTTTGTCCTTTCTATGACTTCTCTCAATACCTGGATATGATCTATTGTACTAAAACCACTTTTAAATCCAGCTTGTTCTCTTGGTTGGTGGAAATCCAAAGTTCTCTGTAGACGAGTTGTAATTATCTTGGTAAAAATTTTATATAAAACTGATAAAAGGCTGATAGGTCTGTAATTTCTAATATCTTCTTTATCACCTTTTTTAAATATTAATATTATTACTGCATTCTTCCAATCTTCCGGTACATCTTTATCATTTAGACATTTGGTATATAACTTTGCTAAAATTGTTTCTATTTCTTCACCTGCTTCTTTTAATATATCAATAATAATTCCATCATTTCCTGGAGCCTTTCCTTTCTTCATACACTTAATTACATGTCTCACTTCTTCATTTAAAATTCTGGGCAATTCGGAAGATGTAATAGATATAGGAGGTACTTGTTCTTTATTACTATATAATTCTTGATAAAAATCTTCTACCAATTTCATGATGTCATCTCTCTTTTTAGTAATAATTCCATCTTTTTTTCTTATTGCAGATATAAATTTCCTACCAATACCAAAATGTTGTTTAACATTTTTGAGACTTTTATTTTCTTCTACAGCTTTCCTTGCTATTTCACAGTTATACTTTCTTATATCATTTTCAACTCTTTTCCATACCATTTTACAAAATTCAAGATAGTCAATTCTTTTTGATACATCATTTTTGTATATCTTCATATTCCTTCTTTTCTTCATAAATTCTTTAGTCTCAGTAGAAATTTTATTAGTCAATTGCTGCTTTTTTCTACCAGCTATGTTTGTTGCAGTTTTTAAAAGTGTATCAGTTATTTTCATATTAATTTCATTCAAATCTGTATCATGTTCAAAATCTCCTAACACTTGAAACCTATTTGTAAGTTCTAATTTAAATTCATTAGAATGTTTCTGAAGATTAGGAATATCAACTGTAAATACTGTTTTTCTTAATAATTTTTGTCTTTCTAGTTTTACATTAACATGTAACTTACACCTTACTAATCGATGATCACTTCCTGTGTTAAATTTATTAAGAACATTACAATCTTGAAATATGTATTTTCTGTTAGTCAAAATATAATCCAATTCTGCTGTACCTTCATTTGGATGCTTCCATGTCCATTTCCTTTTAACATTTTTCTCAAAAAATGAATTCATAATATAAAGTTTTTCTTTTTCTGCAAACTCCACAAGTCTATGTCCTCTCTCATTTCTATTACCATAACCAAAATTACCTACAGCAATTTCATCTTTCATTTGTCTACCAATTCTAGCATTAAAGTCTCCCATAACAATTTTAAAATGTTGTTTACTCTGATCAAAAGCCTTTTGTACATCCATATAAAAATCTTCTACTACTTCATCACTATGAGAACTTGTTGGGGCATAAACCTGAATTATCTGCATTTGGTATCTGCTATTAAGTTGTATAACTAATCTTGCCACTCTGTCTGATACACCATCAATCTCCACAATATTGTTCTTCCACTTTTTATTTATAATGAATCCTACTCCACTTGTATTTCCAATATGTGTGCCTTTATAATAGAGTATATGTCCACTTTTTAAATCAATTGTTTCTTCCCCTTTTCTTCTAACTTCACAAAGTCCAATAATGTCCCATTTAATATAAGACAGTTCTTCTTCTAATTCTTGCAATCTTCCTTCACTTGAAAGTGATCTGCAGTTGTAAGTACCTAAATAAAAAGTCGTCATCAAATGGCAGCCTGGGTCCGCAATCAGGGGATTCTTAGCACCCTCCGCCTTCGGCCACCAACCGCTGCCTTGGTTGGTGACTTTACAGCCTCCTGGGAATAAGGGCCATGCTTTATTTTTGTCTGTCATAATTGTATATATGTATTGAGAAAATATTTATCATTTACACAAACATTCATTCTGCCTTATCAGGCACTGAGAAGAAAGACCATGGTGTTTCTTGATCGTAAACTCAGAGGTAAAAAGCCAATAAATTCACCACGCTGGCTAATACATGTTGGTGAGCAGCCCATCCATGTTCGTATACTATATGAATAATCACATAGTAATAACAGCTGCAACGACAAGAACGTATGGAGTGGACATTAGGAATGTGCCCTGCTCGGTTCCTTTAAGGCCTCCAAGAGGAATCAAAGGGTCTCCTTTCAGTTAATAACAAACTCCTTTCTGCAGCCATATATATATATATATATAAACACAAAAAAAAGACTTATAAATCCAATAAATAATATTATTTATAATAATAATATTATAATATTATTTATTGGATTTATAAGTCTTTTTTTTTGTGTTTTTATATGTATTTCCTTTGGTTAGTTTGTTATATATTAATATATATATATATATATATATATATATTAAAAAAATAATAGTGTGTCATTCTGTTATAGTTAGCACTGAACATGAGTACCTGAATGAGAAGTTATTTAATTGCAACCCAAACAAGTGTGCCTAAACAAACAATTGCATATAATTGTTTCACAAATTAGTTGCACAAAAACCATAATGTAAAAGAAATATGATAGTCAGCTTTAACAGCATGTCTGCATAAAAATGGCAATAAAGATTACATGAACACCACTTCCTATGCTTGCTTATAACTGTTATTAAAACAGGCAAAACTATCCATACATTATTGTCACTCAGTGCAAGCCAGAGTAATCAATGGATGGAAGGCTTGTGCATAAAATTGTCATCTTGTGCCTTCTGGCACCCATTAATTACTTGGGCTTGCACTGAGAGGCAATACTGTATGCAGAATTTTGCCTGTTTTAATAAAAATGACCTCAACTCCCAGCTAAAAAAATAGAAATGTAAATAAAGATCAATAATTTGGTGAGGAATGTGAGAATAAAGAAAAAGGCTAACAATAAAATAATAATTTTATTATAGTATAATAACTGAAAAAATATATATCTGCATATCATAATAAAAATAAGTAATATAATTAAAATTTTATAAATATATGAGCAGATTAAAATAAATGAACACTAATGATAGAAATACTAAATAAACAAACACATAATTTTAGATGGGACTGTGGGATGAAAGATAATGTGAACACATCAATTAAATAAAAAAATTAATTAAATGGATTTTATAAAAACCTATAATAGATTACATAAAAAAAAGAAATAAATAAATGATTGCAATATTAGAAAATGGGTAACTAAAAATGTAAATGCTTATGATAGCAAGAGTATAAATATGCGCTCAAGCTAGGGAATTAAAAAAAGTTCCCAGTAAGGAGCAACACCTCAATAAAAGTGTAAAACAAAAAATATTGAATAAGCAAGAAAATACTGACATCATGATAAGTATGTTATTCTCTTATTCTTCTCTTTCACTTTCTTTGCATATCTTCATATATTCATATATATATATTGCTTATAGCACTTCAATGCAAACATATTTTCTTAAAAACTTATTTATTTTCTTTACAGTTTTGACTGATGAAGACTACTGGACAGTCGAAACTGTAAGGTAAATAAAGAAGTTTTTAAGAAAATTTGTTTGCATTGAAGTGTATATGAAAGAAGTGTTATAAGCACTATATATGATAAGGATGATTAAAATATTTCAAAGAACACAAAGGCCAAAATAAAACAGTCAAAAAGTTCAAAGACAAAATAAAAAGACATCCAAAGAGATTACTAACCAAAATAAGGAAACATTCAAAGTGTTTCAAACTACAAAATAAAGAAACAGCCAAAGAGATTAAAAATCAAAGTATAAAACTAGAAATCCAAGTTCAAGTGTTTAAAAAATTAGAGTATCAGATTAAATTTGGATTTGAGAAAATGGAAAAAGACATTTTGAAAATAATAGATGGAAATTTAAATCATAAAAAAAATGAAATTGAAACATTGTATCAAAAAATTAAGAATAATAAAATATGGGATGAAAAAATAGAGCTGTTACAGTAAATAGTAACAAAGATGAAACTGGAAAAAATAATAGAAAATATCAGAACAGGAATTAATAGGTTAATAGAAAAACTAATAAGACAAGTGAAAAATGCCAATTACAGGCAAGAGGTCATTAATGTAAGCACCCACACAGCATAATAGCCCTATAATTTTCTTAAAATATGTATATGTTCAGGGTATGCAAGTGAAGCTCTCACTAAAAAATGTTTTACATTGAATCAGCTATGTGATGAGGCCAAGACTGTGATCACATGAAGCAATTGCCAAGGTATGTCATGAGCAAGCTTGGTCTTTCTTTTTAAGAAACCCATAACTTTGATGGAATGCAAACAAATTCTGCTAGCCAACTACTGGAGAGAAGAATGCCAAAAGAATATTAGACACAAGGTGTCACAAAAAATGGAGACCTGGTAAAATAAGAGCATTGATGGTCAACCCACTATCGAAACAACAGCTTAGAATATTACAGCACAGTTTTTTATAACATGGAGCAGATACATATCAGCACTAAAAAAAAATAGCAAATGGCCAAATTACTAAAATACGGGGATTTAAAACCCAACCTAAAGAGCAAAGTTAAATGCCATAAAATGCAGCCACAGAAAAGACTTTTGGGTACATCAAAAGAGACAATTTTTTGGAAGCACTAGAAGAATGAAAGTTTTTAGATGAAACAGACATTACTCAGATCTCACTCATGTAAAACAATATGAAAGGCCAAAACATGACTGCCAAATAAAAAATGGTCTAGTATCTCAATTGGATGGATAGTATAGATTCAAGGATAATGACCATATATTTTGTCAAACAAAATATAATTAAAGTTAAAGATAATTTAATGAACATAAATAAAAGATTTTTTAGCCTCCGAGTAAAAAGATAAAACAAAAAATAATAGTAGAGACTTTGACAAAAATTTGTTATAGTGTAAAAATAATAATTGCTGATGAAGAATAGAAATGAAAACATTGAATGTGGAAAAAAATATCAATCCCTGACTTATAATCACCAAGATGTATGAGTAACCTGACACATAAGTCTGTGTTTTGGACAAAGTGGAGCTGACTAAATAAAAACTTATATGGTGTTTAAAGTTGAAAATTCAAAGAATAAAAATTAAATGCTTGGAACCTAACCATATAAATATTGCACCTGAATAAAAACAATGATGGTAATAATACCATTCTTTAAAGTATATGTCAAACAATGATGAGTAAAAAAATATTAGGTTGAGGGATGATTGTTTATATAATTGATTTATAACTTTTAGATTGTATTTTGTGCTTGATTAGTTCTTTACTTTGGAAAGACATTGATTTACAACTGAGTCTGTGCAAGAAACCCCAACATTATGATGACGATGATGGTGTATCAGTAACAATATAGTCAGAAGAAAAAATCCGATATAAGTAATAAAAATATCATAAGCTGAATATGCAATAGAAATAATTGTGACCGTAGATGAAATGATCAAAGATTACACTTTGAACCCATATTGCACAGACATTGTACTCATGCTGAAAACATGACATATGCAAAAAATTAAATGCATTTTAATTTTATATAGGATCGATGTGTGGGTGATATGCAAAGTCATTAAGTTGAATGCCAATCTTAAAACATTTCCTCATTGCGAGTCTCACTCAAATTTTTTTTAAAAAAGTAACACATTTAGAATTAAAATTAGTCTACGCATTAGAAAAAGAATTGATATATTTTACTCCTAAAGCGGGAGATGTGCAATGTGACAGATATATAACATAAGTATATATTACATAAACTATTTAAAAAGATTTTAAAAGTATTTAGAAAAAAAGGAATAATACAAAATTGTCCATGCATTTACTACGGTTACACAATGCTTCATTTACCACCCTTTTTTACAGCTTAGAGTTTTGATTGCTGGGGCAATCGCAGTTGAGGCTAGGAGATATAAAGTTCTGAAGAAGATTGCTGAGGCATTCGAAACTGTAAAAAAGGTTTATGTTCTGAAAAAGATTGCTGGGGCAATCGAAACTCTAAACTGTAAAAAAGAGCGGTAATTAAAGCATTGTGTAGCAGTAGTAAAGGGCATGGACAATTTAGTATTATTTAGTATACATTTCACAATACAATAAGAAAAAGTAGTTAAAAACGGAATAATTTTGTTTCTAAAAAATCAAAAGGTGTACTCTTAAGTAGTCAGTTAACAAGTACTAAAAGGATTTAAAATAGAACAAAAGACAGTTAAAAAAGAAGAAATAAAACTCTTGTAAATTATTTTAATTTCCATTCAAAGTATTAAAAGAATAGAAAAAGGAGAAAATATATAATTAAACTATGATGTAGGTTAAAGATTTTAATGTTTTTTGTAATTAAAAGAAAATATAATGGGGACAATTGAAAGCTGGCAAAATTATCGGGAGAGAAATTAATAATTTAGAGAATAAAATTGCTCAGATAGTTTTAAATAATAGTAGGCAATGTGAAACAGAAAAATTGGTAAGACAAGTGAAAAAAGCCAATATAGATTTTAATAATTACGGGCAAAAGATCATTAATGTAAACACACACACACAAAATAATAGCCGGCAATTGTAAACTAATTTTAAAAATATGTATATTTTCAGGGTATGTGATGAAGCCCCCATTGAACTCATTAGTATTTTAGAAATATGATTTACATTGAATCAGCTAAGTGAAGAAGCAAAGATTATGACCACATGTGGCTATCTTCAAGGTGCATCACAAGCTTGGTGTGAATTCCATTTTATAAAACCCATACATTCTTTGAATACAAACAAATCCTTCCAGCCAGTCAGTGGAGTGAAGGATGCAAAAAACATTATTAGACACAAAGTGTCATAAAATTGGCTATCTTGCAAATCATTCACTCTAGTATTTCATAGACAGTTGGTGAAATAAGACCATTGATGGCCAAGCCACAATGTGAACAACAGATTATTAAAATTGTGCAGCACAGTTTTTCTAACAACATGAAGCAATTGCTCATCAGCACTGAGAAAAAGACTGAGCAAATGACCAAATTACAAAGTTCTCTTAGTAGAACTATAGCTGTATATGAAACAAATGAGCAGAAATCTAAAATCCAATCTAAAGAGTAAACATAAATGATATAATGTTTGGCCTCAGAAGCTTTAGCAGAAGACCCAGAAGAAGACAATTGTCTGGAAGCCCTGAAACAATGAAAGATATCTGATGAACCAGAGGGGAGTCAGATCTCATTCATGCAGGACAATATAGAAGACCAAGGGATGACTGCCAGATAAACAATGGTCTTAATTGGATGGATTGGCAGGTATATATTGATGGATAATGACCCTGGATTTTGTCAAACAAAATATGACTAAAGTTGGAAAAATTTTTGATGAGTGTAAATAAAAGGTTTTTTAGCATCTAAGTAAAAAGATTAAACAATTAAAATAATAGCAGAGAGACAATTCTACAGAAATTGGGTGAATGTATAAATAATAATAATTACTGATAAAAATGAAAACTTTGAAAGTAGGGAAAAAATGTTAATCATGATTTCTGACAATTTAGCTCATAAGTTTGTGTTTTGGACAAGGTGAAGCATGTCTAACTACAAAAATTAAAATAAGGTGTTTAAGTTGAAAATTCAAAGAATAAAAATAAAATGCTTTGAAAGTAACCATATAAATATTAAACCTAAATCAAAAACACAATAGCAATAATACCATTTTTTAAAGTACATGTCAAGCAATGATGAGTAAGCAAATAATAGGTTGAGGTATGTATGTGTATATAATTAATTTATAAATTTCAGATTGTAATAACATGAAAGCTAAAACTTTCGATAGATGCGCTTTAAACATGCTTATGTGATGGCCAATCAGATGTAATAATGGCTGCACATGGACCTCTCAATTCTAAAACACAAATCAGCACTATAAGAAAAAGATGTTTAAAGCATGTTTAAAGTGCATCTATCAAAGGTTTTAGCTTTCATGTTATTACAATGTTATCTGCTTGCACTTAATAAATTTGATATATTTAAATTTCAGATTGTATTTTATGTTTCATTAAGTCTTTTTTTGCAGAGACACTGATCTACAGATAGATCTATGCATGAAACATCACCATTATGATGATGAGAATGGACCAGTAGATAAAAGTCCAGTCTCAGTAAAACTATAGCCAGAAGATAAATTGCTAGATAAGGAACAAAAATATCATTAGTCGAATGTAATCCTGATATTCACAGTGTAACCATATGTTTTGGCTCAAAGATAGGTTTTATCCAGTGGATAAATGTGTAAAATTTTTAAATTTTAATTGGTAATGATTTGTTAAGATATTGAACATCAATGTGTAGAGACTAGTTATAGAGTGAAATGCTTGTGGATTATAATTTTCCCACTAAGCAAAAGCTCACTAAGAAACATCTTAAGAAGTGATGATGATCTTGACTGTTTGTGAGACTCTGGACAGTCTGATAGAGTGGATATAAATCCCATAAACATTTTGTCACATGTTCCAGTGGCAGCTATTTCAAATGTTGTTTTAATAGTATTAAAATATTATTGGGAAGCATAAAAATATTTAACACTTTATTTTATTGGTATTGTTAAACAATAATTAAAAATAAACAATAAAATCAATTTATAAGTCTTCTAAATTTTCTTATAAACAATCTTCAAATATACTATATTTTAATATAAATTGAAATGCATCAGTCTAGATGATTCTCACTAGAGGGATAAAACTTAATTTATTCACATTTTACAGTGATTGGCTCATTGAGAACCAATCCTGCCAGGTAATACAAAGTATATAATATAAAAGTTTGTAGGGGGAGGGGGACTACTCTAAGAAATGTAAATGGAACAAGACTACAACTCCACTTCTGAAGTGAAATAGAAGAAATAAGCTAGAAAATAATTTTTTTTAAATTATTTGAGATGGATTTGAATAGTATGGAGTAAACTTACTAACCCTGTGAAATCTCTACACTGCTTTTCATCGATCTTAGATTCTTAACTGTGCCTACTGAAGGAAACACTGGAAGGACCGCTATTTGAATAAGTATTTGCTTCAAAATGTACCATTGAGAATGAAAAATAATACCAGAAAATGTAAGCATTTATTTTTGTTTTCTTTATTTCCATCAATTATCAGAACTAATCATAACACAAAAGTTATTTAGACTGAAGAGAAAAAAAACATTAAAGTATTTTAATTTTCACGCTACCATTAATTCAGCATTAAACAGAAAAATATGTTTGTGTATAAATTGATATTTCAAGAAAATATTCGAAATCATTTTTAAGAAAAGTTTCAAGAAATAATAAAGAAATTAAAATTTCACTTTAAATCATATAAAGTAATTAGTTTGAAAAGAAAAGTGCATAAAGTATTTCTTATTTCATTGGGAAAAGAAATTGTCTGCTCTGATATTCCCCGGGAAGTAGTCACATATATATATATTGAACCTGATTGAAATCCGGTTCAATGATGTTGTTAGTAAACAAAAAAAAAAAGAAATTTATTAAGCTTTTAATTTTAATTAAACGTAGAGTTTAAATTTGCAATATTATTTAAAAAGAATGCGTGTATCCAAGTATACACGCGTTTATATGTAAAACGAATTTTTTTTAAAAATATTTATCGATTTATTTTAAAATAGTTTTCATATACCGCCTGTTTTTAAATCCATTTGATTTAAAAACAAGCTGGCTAGCTAATTGCATTCCTGTTGCTTTTATTTTAATTATTGTAAACAATTTTGATAGCGGAGATTTGATTTTTATGTTGTTGTTTTCATTTCAATAAACCCTGGGTAGAATTCCTAGATAGATTGAGCGGGAGATTAATATTTGCCCTGCCTAAGGCAAAGAAATTGAACAACAAGGAAAGTGTTTCACAGGAAATGGAGCATCGTATAAATAGCCCCGAAAATTTGGAGTGTCAGTTAATCCATTTTTGAGAGATAGACAAGTGGTTTTCTCACGTGAAAGTTATAGCAGCGCGGACATTTACATTTCTTAATTAAAGGACATCAGCTGTTATTAAAGACTTTCGCTGGCAAAAATGAAAAATTCTATACTTGTTATCACTACCCGAATGGCTTGCTAACTCCACAAAAGACGGATCCCTGACTTCCAAGTTTGCTCCAGTAATGCCTTGAACACCTAAAAGAAACCGGAACCTCTTTACATCTATCTTGCTGCTTCAAGAACCTGAAAATGAACTTAAGAAAAAGTGCGCACTCTACGTGAACATTGCTTTTACCGAAAGGTAATTATTTTCGTTTTTATTCTTCCCAGGGTAAATTAGTTCTCATTAAATCTCCGCTCAATCTAACCACAAATATGTATTCTTAAATCAATATAGCCTCATATTTAATATTTGCTGTGTTTTCCAATATTTTATAGTGTGTCTTAGAATCTTAGTTTTAAGATTCTAATTTGCTTTCCGTTTTGTTTATTGGAGAGTGACGAATGAGTTTTATATTTTATACCTCGCTTTTATAAATGCTTTAGCAGCCTCGTATATATCTTTTTTTTCTTTTATGCTTACCTGTAATTATTTAGTATTCAATAATTAATTTGTAATTTTATACTCTGTGTTTACCCTAGTGCTTAACCTCCAAAAATCTTTTGGCTGATGACTTTATTGTCTGATTTTCGCAGGTAGAGATTTCGTTTCTAAGATCTCTAAAAGCGGAAATTAGAATTGTGTTTTTCTTTGTAATTTTATAAGTCGTCAGCAGGAAGATAAAATTTATCCTTTCTTACATTACAGGTGAGCGATACTTTCGTTCTGCTAAAGTGTTTACAACTTTTAAGATTTTCGTACTCCGTGCACTCTCCGATAGATTCATTCGTGTATTTATTACGTGTGCTTTAAATTTATCAGAGCGTGTACTCAGAATTTGTTTGTAAGTTTATTTTCTTTTCGTTATTTGCTGGGACAGACGTAACTGTTTTTCTAATCATTTACTTGTCTCTTATTGAGACCATTAATTATTAATTTTAAAGTAATTTTCGCCAATCGTTTGGCTGGGATTCACCAGTTTAATTGTTTCTTCATTTCAATGATATTTTTCGATTGTTCTTGGGGTGGATCAATCGCCGTTATTTTAAACGTAGTAATTGGTGCAGTTCATACCGATATAAGGACATTCAAGATCTCACCATGTTTAGATTTTGAACAGCTCATCGGCACTGGGTCTTTGATCTATTTCAAGGGCATATGGTTTAAGTATCTGAAAGGGAAAACCAGTGTTTAAGTGAATCCTCTGCGGAATGAAATTTGCTTCCTCCCTTTTAACTTTGTTTATTAGAAGATCAGTCAGTCTGTCATAGCTTTGCCTTTAGTATTTCTGGTACATGCCTGAGTTAACCCCCATCTATTGTATCATAAACTTATATTTAATAATTTATTTTCTCATAATAAAATTTATGAAATATGTTTAAACTTAATTTGGCTGACGTTTGTCTTTGTGCTTTTTTGTCGCAATTGTCTAAACAATTTAAGGATCTCTTGTTTCTCCCTGAGTCTAGTCGGTGCAAACCATCATCATCATCTATTCTGATCACAGTAAACAAATTTTCCAGACATGTAGTGGTCTGGTGGTGCCCTCCTGTATCAGAATAGATTGGGTATCCGGTATAATATATTAATAATTGCTTACTATTAAATCAATTCTGCTTAACATTCTTAAATATGAAATAAATTGCCAATAATAGTGAATAAAGAAATATTGATTTTTTCTCTTGATTATACAACAGATAAAGTAATAATATTTTAAGTGTTTAAAATTACCCAGATTATTTAAGATTGTGACAATTACTGTGGACGGAAAAACAAAGTAAACAAAATCCATAAATGATTTAAAAAGTTTATTTTCAAAGATCGTAATAAACTGATTATAATTGTGCTACATTTGGAAAAATATGTTACATATTAATTAAAATCGCTTAGATCGTATTTATAATTAAATAGATTCTTCTCAGTATAACTTAAAACATCATAATTTGCTGATAAAAGGGAAGTGAAAAAGAATATTTATTTATTTTATCATTAGTGAATAACTTGCAACGTGATATTTTAAATGGTTTTAAAATCACCTAGATTATTTAAGAGTATGACAGATCTTCACACAGATGAAAACAAAAAACAAAAATAGATAAATCAATAGATATTAATTAAACCTATTTTAAGTGACTTATTCCCGAAAATGTTTTAATATTGCTTCAGTATGCTTACATTAGTACACAAACCGATAAAGGATTTCTATTGCCATTGGAGAAATGTTTGAATTTTGTGTTAAGATGTTAATATTGAACTGGATAACCAAAATATATATATTATTCAGGAATGTTTGCTTATCATATCCATTTTCATATTGTTTACTTATAAGAACGAATCAAACTTCAATAAAGTCCAATGGTAGAAAATGTAATGTTTGTTTAGTTTGTTAATTGCTATATATAATATTGTAACGTGTTTTTTTTTCTTTCATGTGTTATTCAGGTATTAGGTTTATATATATATATATATATGTCAGGGTATAGAATATAACTAAGTAATGATGTAGCTGTATCTAAAGTTATATACATTTATTATCCATATTTATATTATTTTCCCAATGAAGGAAAAGCATAATGTTAAATATTATTTATCTGGTAAGAAAGAGAAATGTTTATTTCTTTCACTGCTAAAACATATGTTAATATTATATTGAGAGGAGAGGAACAAATAGACCCAAACTAGTCAAAAATATACACATAATGATACTATTGTTCTATTATATAAAATAATTTAATAAGCATTTTTTTATTAGTACTTAATTTGGCTTATGAACAAAATATCGTCCTTGTTTACGTGTACATGGCTTGCTATAATAAAAGGAATAATTATTATTTTGAAATAATTAATGGTTATTTTACTGATATTGGTGGTCTGTTTATAAAACATTAACAGTTTCTGCAATGTGCAATGGAATATTTATGTTTCCACTTAGATTATTAGTGTTGTTTTACCTTGCTATTGTATTGATCAGAATTTGTGATAGATTTTAGGATGAGTTTGGGCTACATATAAGAGCCTTAGATATAATAATAATTAATATTGTACATGGGATGAAGGAGAATTTCCCATTGTTGATTAATATAAGAGGATGATATTGTTGGGGCTGTTTAAGAGTTAGTGCTTAGAGCATAGTTAAGCCTAAAAAAGGATGACCCCATGGTCTGAATTCTGTTTTCGAGTGAAGAGGCACTGCCCACTCTTTTATACCTATGAAAAGGTATCAGAATTGGCCATATTATTATACAACTGTTACGTTGTTTCTTGATATACAACTATCATGTTGTTTTGTAGAGCCTCCTTTATTTAGATCCCTCAAGAAGTTATATAGTTAATATTCCACCATGTATGATAAAGTGTAGTGTTTTTTAAATCGAATAGCAATGATAAGATAAAAATCAGATTATGGGGCACTGATATAGCTATAGTGTTGTCTAATTGAAATAGTGTCTTTCTGATGTTGTGTAATCTTCATCAGTTTATAAACAGACCAACCAAAACTTACTAGTGTTTGTAGAACTTCTACATAAAAGAGCAAGGTAGTGTACATGGACAATGTTGTTTGGTTTTCAACAGTAGGTATTTACTTATGAATTAGTAAGATCAGTTAATTAATAAATGGTTAAGTTGTGGACATAGTGAATGTTTTTGGTGTCATGTGTGCATTTAACTGATGATGTTTGCCCCACATCAATGTAATGAAATTTTTTATATAGTAAATTATAATAAATTATTACTTGTATTGGAATGTGATAATTGCCCTTATCATATTCTAATAACTCAAACAGCTACAGTTTGATATAACAAATTGTAATTTAGAGTTGTTTTTTTTTTTTACATTTAAAAGTTGCGTATATCCAAAGGATATGAATACATTTTGTTTGCAATTTCAATGCTAAGATAGCTCAAATAAGTTTAACTGTCTTAGTCTACCTGATAGAATAATAAAGAAACATATCCAAAATGTGTCATATTAGTTGGTCATTACTTACCACATCCCTAATTTTGGGAATGGATTTATCTTGTTTCATGTAATGTGTCTGAGACTTGTACATAATGTAAAATAAATATTGTTGTGCTAAAAACTTATTTAGTGGTCAGTATTCTTATTGCTAATCAACACACCCACACATTATTATTGTTATTGCTATCGACATATTCTGTGATTATAGGGAAATTTTCATCAATAAATATTGTAAAAGTTGCTATATGTAGATATATCAGAATAATTGTGTTAAGCCCTATAATTTATGAGTATATCTAGGGCATCCTAACTTAATAATTAAACATACCAACCTAAAGAATATTATTTTAAGTGATATACTAAAAGATTAAAAACCTAATATTGGTTTGATCAGTTCATTTGAATCCACAGATCTATCATTCACTGGTCTTGGTCACCTTGTTTCTAATTAATGGAGAAAGAAAGTTGGGAAACTATTCTGTTTAGCTATTGAAAAATTACTCTTATTGAAACTTAAAGTTTAGCATAGCTAGGGAATTTATAGAATTTATTTAAAATTATTGAATATGGTTTAGTAATTCAATTCAGTATTAAGAAAAATTTTGTGTGTGTTATGCTTGGGTAGTGATAAAATCCCTCTCACTGACCCAAGTGTAACTTGTATATCACCCTTTAAGCTATGTGAACCCTGAGAAGGATAAATTATATCAATTTGTGATAGGATTGGAATTTATGGTAAATTTGTATCCAGTTAATTATTGTAATTAGAGTGGAATTGTGTTACATTCACCGTAATATATAAGGTCAACCAAACTTTAAAGTATCTATTACTTCTTTTGTCTGAAATGTATAGTTGGTTTTGACTTTATGGTGAATATTCTGGTCTTAGTAAGCTTAGAATCTGTATTTTATTTAATTGTCTTATCATTTAATTCAATATCAAATTTAGAGTTCTATACATCATCTTTCATCATCATCATTCCTCTCATTTGTCATTTCAATCTTTTTTGTTCTCTTTTTTTCATCCTAATTCATTATCCTATTCATTAGCTCTTATTCCATTCTCATCTTAATCATCCATTAACTCTTACACATCTTCATTCTCAGACTCATTTTATTTTATTATTTAATTATTACTTATTTGCATCATTCATTTAATCATTTACATCCTCATTTACTTATTGCCTAATTTATACTTCTAATTTCATATTCATTCCATTGATCTAATTATTATTTATTTATTAGTTTGACAATATGAAGTTTATTTTATAATTTTTTTGTTTGTGGATTTTGAGGCTAGCTTGACCAGAAATTATTAATCCACCTTGTGATCTTCTCTAATCATCTTTAGTTAATCATTTATTTAGGCATATATTCTAGATTAGTTGTAGTTAGGAAGGTTACAGAGAAAGATATGGTTTCCAAACGTGTAAATTGGACTAGTTAAGTTAGTGGGAAAGGCTACAGGGGAGATTATAGTGCCTAAAATGTGCAGTATGATTTATTTATGATTACAGCAATGTAGAAGAGGGTTACAATTGGGATTATGCCACACAACATAGTGGCTTGATTGATTGATTGGGGATGATAAAAATTATATGGGATTATGGCACCCAGAAATGTGTAGGCCTGATTGTCCAATGATCAGAGGAAAAGGTTACAACAGATAAAATTGACAAAGACCACATTTTGCACCCATGGTACATAAACCTTGAACACATTCTGTAATCATGACATCTGAAAAAAATTAAGTGGTTTCATTTTATAGAGGATGAATGTGTGCGTGATACACAAAATCATTAAGTTGAATGCCTCTTAAAACATTTTCTCATTGTCAGTCTCACATATTAAGAAACTTTCCTAGTAGATAATTATGAAAAAAATTTTAAAAAAGAAAGCAATTAGAGTTAAAATTGGTCATTGCCTCAGGAAAGGAATTGTCATATATTACTTATAAATTGACAAGATTGTAATGTAACAGATACATAAGTATACATGTTACATAAAGTATTTAAAAATAATGCTAAAAATATTCATAAAAAAGTAATAATATATTTTTAAAAAAATTAAAAGAATAACCATTTAAGTTGTCAGAGAAACAAGAACTAAAGGGATTTTAAAATAGAACAAAGATGCTTAAGAATTTCGTAAAAGGAAAAATAAAACTAGGATCAAATTATCCTAATATTCATTTAGAATAAATGAAAAAAGAAGATGGGAAAAATACAATAAATGTAAAATTCATTTTAAGAATTCTTATTAGATTTTCTAGTTAAAAAAAATATAATGAAGGCAATCAATAGCTAATGAAACCTGGTAATAATTTATTTTTCTTTTCATTTTTAACAAAATACAAATTCTAAAATATAATCTTAAAATTATATGCAGGGTACTAGTCTTATAGCTAAAGATGCCGCTCTATGGTGTTGTTTTGGTGCTAAAACACATAAAAATGCCGTTTCCATGGCAACACGTTCGAACTCGTGTTTTCTATAATACAACTTTCTTGTTGTGCTACAGATTGCAAGCTGCTATGTTGCATCGCAGTACATGTATGTCACATCGCAGATCAAATACATTTTCTGAATTCTCAGTTTATAAAATAGTTATGGCTTATTGAGAGGGTGTGTTTTTTTTGAATTGGATGGAAATGTTGTTTTCATTGGATTTTTTATTATTTTAAATTTTTGAAATGTACAGATTTTTTAAAGTAATAATTATAAGACTCTTTACATCATACTGTATTGAAGTTTTAATTGGGAAAATGTTGACAAGATATATGTGTAAAGTGAGTTGCAATTAGGTAACGCTTCAACTAACGTACTGTTCGTAACATTCCATGAGACAAACAAGATTCTATCGTGTGTATATTTTTGAAGTAAAAAAGAGTGGTAACACAAAAATATCCAGTAAGAAAAGTACAATTTTGCACTGTTTTTTTTTTATAAATTTCATAAAAAGCATATATTATAAACATGATTAATAAGTAAAGAAGACATTTTTGTTGTTGTTTAAAAAAGTTTTAGTTTCTTTCTTTTCTCTGACTACGGTTATACTTTGTTAAATATAGTTTACGTTTAGTGTTATCATTTATTTTATAGATGTTACTAAAAAAAATATTTACAAAAATATGATTTTGATATTTTTTATTTTAGCATTACAAATAACAGAACACTAAACCTAAAACTAACCCTAAACCTAACCATAACAATTTTTACTTTTTGTTGTCATTCTATATGAAGTAAAAATAGCAGTAAAGCCGTAACCCCAGTAAAAAAATCTCCGATAGAAAATTGATTTTTGTAATAAAGCAAAATAAAAAACACGAATCAAATTGTAATTTGTTTATTTTATTTTACATGTATTATTATCATTTAATTTGTATACATTAATAAAAAATATTTAAAAAAGATGATTTTGTTTTGTTTTTATTTTCGCATTAAAAAAAACACATCAAAATGATTAAAATCAACGGCCCAGGAAGGTTCATATTTTATAGTTTTAGCATGAAACAGCACCGTATGCAGTGATCTAATCCAGTGTTTTTCAACCCTTGGTCCACAGACCGATGCTGGGCCGCAGAAGTTTTTTACCAGTCTGTCAGTAGACTGGCAGGAAAGGTAATAAAAAATGATGACTTTAAACTTTTAATTAATATAAACAATTTTTATTTATTTTTTCATCTCATTTTTACCCAAATAAAAAAAAAAAACCGAATGAAAACAAAATCTAATCAATCATACATAAATTAATTTGTTTTTCTAATTATCACAGATGTTTATGGGGGAGGGGAGAATTAAATTATTTATTATTTTTCAAAAAAAAAATTCAAAATTAAAAAATAAAGTTTTTTATTATACAAACTCCATATATATATATATAACTGCATTTTGCATCTTTAACATTGTTGTTTTGATCAGTTATAACAATTATGCTCATCTAAGGATACACAGTTTACATCTTTTAAAAAATTTATCTATAGACTTCTGCCGGTCCGTGAAACCTTATCCTTATTTTTATCGGTCCGCAGGTGTGAAATGTTGAAGACCACTGATCTAATCTATACACTTGAAAAAGGATATGGAATGTAAAGTTATTTAATTAAATATAAAATAATCTTTTTATTATCAGAATATAAAATAATATTGTAAATCAAATAAAGTTGTTTTATACTAATGTAGCATTAAAAAAAAGAAAAAAAAATTGAAGCTGATTAATGACGTTAATCTCTTAGACAATTTCTGATAAAAAATATATAAGTTAATAAATATTTACTATATTATTATTATTATTGACGTTATTCAATATACATTTAAAGTTTTCCAGATTATTTTGCTGCTGCTATATTTGCTGTATGGTCTCTTTCTTCGTGAAAATCTAGTTTTGTTCTCCAGTGATATTTGGTAATTTCTATAGATGGTCTAACCTCACTAAGCCCTACTAGATTCACAAAAAAGGCGTGTTCATTCAGCTTTTCACTATGCAGTTACTATACATTTTATAGTCTGAGATGTGACCAATAATTCTTCACTTTCCTAGAAGTTTATTATTCTTATATCTTCTCTTTTATTGTTTTTGCATTTTTTTCTTATATAAATATACATTAAATTTTTATCATTTCCTCATATATGCTGTAATGCAATTTTTATATAATTCCTTCTTTATTTTGATTAAACTTTTGATTGTCTTGCAGTCTTCATCAGAGCTATAACATTTAAATATGTAATCATATCATCATTTTTATATATATTAATATACATATTTTATCTTACCATTTACAAACATATTTAACTTTAACTCTATAGCTTTACTTAACCATCTAGAAACTAACTCTATATCTTTATTTCTATTATTTCTTAGTTATATTTTTTATTATTTTTTATTCTTATTTTATTCTATCATTCTATATTTATTGTTTATTATATCACCATAACTTTCCCACTTTATTATTTATATACTTATCTAACATGTCTTATTACCTATTATTTTATACATTTATTCCTTTATTAATTCCTATTTTATTCTTACTATTAACACTTTTTATTTTCTTGTTCCCTTTTTTTATTTGTTTTTTCATTTTACTTGCCTCACTATAACTTTCACATCTCTCTCTACAACTGTGTCTGACTATTTTTTTTAAAAATTATTAGCCTCTTTTTCATTACTCTTTTATATAACTCCCTCTATGATCAATTTTTTCAACTTTTTATCTGCTTTAAAAACTTTATATTTATTTATTGTTGTATTATTAATAATATTTTTTATAATTAATATTGCGATAAAAATATTTTACCCTCCCCCATCTTTATTTAAATTGGGCTTTATCTTTATAATTAATATAGCTTCCTTTATTTTTCTATCACTTCTTTTATTAATATAACCAACAAACTTTCTTTCTCATAATACAGGTCCTGTTTTTATAGTATGTATCTAAATTTTTGATTTATCATGCCTATGCTGCATTATGTTTGTATACATTGAATTTTTTGTTTCTCTTACATATTTAGTTTTTAACTTACTGTTCTTACATGATTTGCATTCTCTATTCTATATTACATTTATATGTTTTTTTTTTTTTTTTTAATATACTTATTATCTAATACAGTGCTTTTAAAACTTTTTTTCATTCATGACCCCTTTTATCATAGATATTTTTTATGACCCCAGATATTAAATATAAAATAGATATAAAAATAAATATTCCCATAAATAATTTATCTTCTTTGGTAAATAATATACATATGAAAAGAAGTAGTTTTAGGTTTTGTTTTAAGTATGCAAAAATTAATGAAAAAAAATCACATTTTAATGAGATGGATGTGCTTGTTTTTTTCTGCATAACAAATTAAATCTTGGTGAAATATTTGATACTGCTGAACATAAAGTATCTTCAATGTTTTTCAGCATTGAATGATATTTTGATTAAATATATATTAAAGCTGAAAAAGTCATTCTACATAAGTATGTGGTGCTGAATGGCAGATCATTTAATGCCATTTCAGAAATTTTGGTAAATTCAGCCCTAGCTCCGATCCAGAATTCAGTCAAGAATTGTTGTGGAAAGTCAAGTTTTAAGTTTGAGACATTTGATAGCTCAGCAGATTCCTCTTGGGCTTTATATGGCAGGTGTTTAATCTCATTAATGGCAATCAAAAATGGTATTTGAATTCAAGATAACTTTTTGAAATTGAAATTTGATATAAAGTATTTGTAACACTGTGTTTCTAGGGTTTTTAAGTGATTTATAATAATTTTTGCAATTAAAGTTTTACAATTATTTTTTTCAATTATAAAATTGTTGATAGTCAAAAATATTTTGAATGAATCATTTTCCACCCTATTCTTCCTAATGTTGACCTTTTTAATAAAACCTTCAATTTTATCATTCAAAGTAAAAAAATATTGCTATTTTTACCTTGAAGAGACAAGTTAACTTTTCGATATGTAGCCTAATGCCTCTTACATTTCAGCATTTCTGATGTTTTCTTTGTCTCATACATCAACATAAAATATATGATTAAATGATTATTACTTATCAGAAAATAACAAATTTGACTTCATTTGATAGATATTTTTATTTACTACTGAAATAAATTTTAGATGTTCACATTTTGTTTCTGTAAATATTAAAAAAATAAAAAGATAATCAAAACAAAGAGTTGACACATCATTGTTTTTTGAAAGATTATTTTCAGTTTACAAAATCAACAAAATCTTCTTTATTTCTGATTATTTTTAAAAACTTGAATAAAATATCAACTGAAATTTTGACTAAAGATATATGAATGAAGATGATGATTGATTTCTTTAAAAATGAGATAAAATAATTGTTCTCTCAAATTCCTATTGAATGGTATATAAATCCTTAAGATTATCTATATACTTAAAAGCCCATACCACACACACACGCACATATAAATAATAATAATTTGTGGTGTACTTATAGTGAATTGCAATAACATTAAACCCATTTCATAATTTTTGAAATATTAAGAGCTATCCCCCATATAATTAAATATTAAGCAATCGCTACAATCATTAAGTTAAATTTCTAACCTTTCACTTTTAAAATATCATCTAATTTTTACATTTAAACTTTTATTTTACTGTACACGCAAGACAAAATCCCTTTCCCTCTCAATATACTTATACATTATAATTTTGAATAAGCACAAACATTATCTTGTTTATATGTTATATAGTTATGATCTAAGATTTTTTAATTCTTTAAAAAAAATACGACTTTTATTTAATTTAAAACTCTTCTAAAAAAAAATTATTTTCAGACTATTGAAAATCAGCATTGCTTTTAGTTTACCGACCTTTAGTGTCTCCACTGAAGAAACTAATGGAAACAAGTAATGATAGTCAAAGAAAATGGTCTAAAATTTTCAAAAATATGTGGATGATTTTTTAAGTTTTAATAAAAGTGAAAGGCAAATATATAGTATTTATAAAAAATTAATAAAAGAAAAGAAAATATAAAATTTGTAGTAGAAAGAAAAAGGATAATAAGTTGTCATATATGGTTATATTATTTAAAAAATCATATGACAAAGGAAAATGTAGAATAGAAACATCAGTATATAAGAAAATAAATATGGATAATAATACAATGAATTGGAACTTTAATGTAGATAATAAATATAAAATAAGCAGGATTTGTTCAAGAGTTCATAGAGCTATTAATCATTGCTTAATTGGAGAAGAATATAAGAAAGATACAAAATTAATTGTGAAGGAGATTAAAGAAAATGGATATTTAGAAAAAATACTACAAAAAAGTGTAAGAGGATCAGAAAAAGAGTAGAGAAAATGTAAGAAAGAATAAAAAGGCTAAATATATAGGTGTTAAAAAATGATAATAATATTAATATAGTAAAAACATTAATAAAATTATTAAAAATATTAATAAAGAATATAATAATGAAATTAAATGTAAGATAGTAAAAAAAAGAAGGAATATAATATATCAAATAATAAGTATATTATCATATAAATGGAGTATATGAGTTAGAATGCAAATCATGTAAGAATAAGATAAGAATTAAATAAGTAAAAGAAACAATAGACTCAATGTATAGAAGATTAATGCAGAATAGGTATGATAAGAAATCTCCAATTTATATGCATTGTATAGAAAGAGCACATTTATTTGAGATAGTGTAAAAATGATTGATTACTGTCATATCTGAACTTGCCTTCAGAAGTGGACTAGTTTAGAATCAATCCTTATCTGATTGGATTGAGCATGTGTGACCACTAACAATGTATATAAAATCCTACCATTGATTAGGCTCTCTGAATCCAATTGCTGCCAGTAAGGTAAAGGATCTGGCAATAAATAATCAGCCTTTTTGGAGGCAAGACAGAGAAAAATGATAGTATGAACTCTTAAGAGAGAGAGAACATTTATTTACCTGAATGTCCTCTCCATTGAAACCAGCTCCAACAGCAAAGGTGTTTTTACTAGTCATTATCCGATACATCTGTAGTGTTTTGTAAAATGGCAGACATGTTTGTGCACTCCAGAAAAAACTAGAATTTATTCGTAAGGGTGTTTTTAGATCGCGCTCTGATAGCTGAGGAATTTAATTAGTGCATTGACGTAATGGCGATCGACAATTCCTAAAAATATTTGCTAATTACAAATGTTTCTAGATAAGAGACATTACCTTATTGGTCAGTGCATTGATTGATCATTGCAGTTGTCAGAGAGTGATAAGAAGACTGGCTAACATCGAGCAGTGTAACATAGAGAGTAGTAGAGAGCAATCATGCAGTAGCAAGTTGCAGACCATTCGTTGGGAGAGCATCCACTTGCAGACCATTCATTGGAGAGCAGTCAGTGCAGACCATTCATTGAAGAGCATCCATGGCTGAGCTTCGTTGCAGACCAATTCATTGGAAAGCTTCGTGGCAGACCAATTTGTTTGGAGAGCTTCATGGCAGACCAATTCGTTGGAGAGCTTTGTTGGAAAAGAACAGCATGGGAATTGTATAACGTTATTTGCTGACCGCACAGTATGACTTGCAGTTATAACCTTGGCACAGTCGTAAGTGCAGATATTACAATGGCACAGTTGCATTTGGAACCTGGGAGTAGCGAATACGTTGAACTACAAGTTTAGTCGTAGGTGGAGAAACCAGGTGAAAATGTCAATCCCAATTAGTAATATTAGCAACAAGGGTTTTTCTGGAGTGGAGGGAGTTGTGTAGTGTTTTGTAAAATGGCAGACATGTTTGTGCACTCCAGAAAAAACTAGAATTTATTCGTAAGGCTGTTTTTAGATTGCACTCTGATAGCTGAGGAATTTAATTAGTGCATTGACGTAATGGTGATCAACAATTCCTAGAAATATTTGCTAGAAATATTTGCTAATTACAAATGTTTCTAGATAAGAGATGTTACCTTATTGGTCAGTGCATTTATTGATCATTGCAGTTGTCAGAGAGCAATAAGAAGACTGGGTAACATTGATCAGTGTAACATAGAGAGTAGTAGAGAGCAGTCACACAGTAGCAAGTTGCAGACCATGCGTTTGGAGAGCATCCGCTTGCAGACCATTCATTGGAGAGCAGTCTGTGCAGACCATTCGTTGGAGAGCATCTGTGGCTGAGCTTCGTTGCAGACCAATTCGTTTGGAGAGCTTCGTGGCAGACCAATTCGTTGGAGAGCTTCATTGGAAAAGAACAGCGTGGGAATTGTATAACGTTATTTGCTGACCGCACAGTATGACTTGCAGTTATAACCTTGGCACAGTCGTAAGTGCGGATATTACATCTATGTAGTGAGGCAAGTCCCACTATAGGTCTGGAAGATGCTATAACTACAGCAGACTCGAGGCAAGTGGTCCAGTCCAGCTGAAAGAGTCATTTAACTAACTCAAGGTAAGATGTCCAGTACAGCTGGAAGAGTTGAGACTAGAAATCACAAGGCAATCTAATATATACAGCTGGAAATGAGTCCAGTCATTTTGCATGACCAGCTAATTATTCCCTAAGTTATATATCAAATTATATTTATTGATTGTGTAATATGTATGTATATGTGTTCTAATTAATTATATATATTAAATAGTGAGTGTTTACATTTTGATATTATTTCTGATTTGAGTCTGAACCCTGCACTTCAGCCAAACACAACAGATATGGAACAGTCCAATAATGGAAGACTTTTTTCCCCATTGACTGGAAAAATAGGTTGATATGCCAGTAGCGGTTAAAGACATTCTTCTGAATAATAATCAGATTCGACAGTTTGAAAAAATATGCGAGTGCAAAACAAACTTTGCCGTGTTTGCAAATCTGAGATAAAATATATCGCTTAGATCTGTCCAAATGAAAAACAGATTTGACAGAGACAAAAGAAATATTTTTCCCCATAGACTGAAAAATAGTACAAAATATGCCAGTTCCAACAGAATTGGCTGAAAAATAAAGTAAATACGTGACTGTGGCTAAAGACATGCGTTATATTTACATTATGGAGATTATTAAAATCACTTGGATGTGTTCCAATGAAAAATTGCTATAAATATATCGGCATATTAATCGAAAGCATCAACCAATCATGAGAGCTTTTCTGGCAACAAAGTGACAGAAGCTCACCCTAGTGGATTATTAGCTTTGATCGCTTTTTTTTAGACAGTTACAAGATGTAGCTGTAAAATTAAAATTACGAGTGGTAACTCGAAAAAAATAAATGATTGTAGAACAGATACAAGCAGTAGTTGTAAAAGTAACAAATGTGTGGTAACTTTCAAAAATAAAAATTTTTTTGAACAGCGACACACAGTAATTGAAAAAGTCATCTTAAGTGGTTAACTTGCAAAAATAAAAATTGGTAGTATTTCTCTTATGAGTTAAAGAGGAAATGCATCAATGGCTAATCCAATTGGCTCTGTAGAAGCTTTAGACCAGGCCAACCTGAAGGCTGGACAAGATATAAAGAACAATTAATTTTTTACCTACAGTTTAATCAAATCAAGAACCCTGAGATAAAATTAGCCCATTAATACCCATAATAGATCTTCAAACATATGATATAATCAAGTCTCAATCTACAGCAGAAACACCAGCTGACCTACATTTTGACAAAACATTAACAACTCTCACAAATTACATTTCCCCAAAACCTCTGACAATAATGCAAAGATATTATTTTAATCTCAGCATTCAAGAACAGGAGTAAAAAAACTAGTTTGTCTAACTGCTGAGGTTAATCAATATTAAATTATTGTTAACTAAACAACATGCAAATGACTCTGAACTAGATATTCAACAAATAATTTATAATACTAGCTGGTAGTTCTTGGTGTGAGCCTTCAAGTTAGTAATCCACTATACCTAATTCTTTTACACACAAGTAAGACTTATGATTATGAATCAATTTATGTTATATGAATCAATTTATGTTAGCAACAATAAATACTCCAATGATTATTATTGTTATAAGTACTAATAATATTACAACCAATCTCTAGCGAATAATTATTGTAATAGCAAATAATCTTACTGAATACCTCCTCAGCTGATGTACCTTCTGGGTATGAATATGTTCCATCTGATTGGTACACTTCCTTTGTTCTGGGTAGTATCTTATGTTGGGTTGTAATCAGCCAATAGTCTCCTAGTATATCACACTTGTTCCCCCATTACACAGAACTAGGAGTAAACATGAAGATGAATACGTTTTTCTCTATATAGTCTGGCATAGCATACTGTCTTTTCTTCTCTCTCATGTAATAGACAGTCCTTTAAGAATTTGTGTGACTGTTTCTTTCTCTGAGGTCTTGGTGATTTTCTCAGTGTCCTCTTCCCATTGTAGTGTATCATCATCTCTGACTTGTTCCTCTTGGGCATCTGTTTGTCCAGTTTGTGTTTTATCTATCTCTGATTTTGTCTCTGCTGGTTCAATGATTTTATTTCCACTGGGATTATTGTTCTCCCAGTATGGAGAACTTCAGTGGCATATGTGATTTATGTGTCACTTGTATATTACATTATCCTCTGTTCTCACTGCTTCTATAAATTTGGATGTTAAGTTGACAATTTTTCCCTTTATTCATGTTCAGCCCACATGTATATGTTTTTGGCAGTAGCAGGGTCAGTTCTCTCCTTAACTTCCATTTCAATAATAGTTCATCTGCAGATTTTCCACTCACTACTGTTGGTGTAATAATATGTGGTGCAGTGTTTCCTGCATTTTTGTTGACTTTACATTTTTCAGTGCAAGTTTAAGTTGATTTACAGCATTTTTGGACAATCCATTTCTCTCAGGGTGATATGGAAGTGGTATGCATGTTTAATGCCCCTGGTCTCTAAGTATTCTTCAAAGTTTGCTGAAGTAAATCGAGGACCATTATCTGTGATGAGAGTCTCCAGGTAACCTTGTGTTGTGAATATTTCATTTAGATGATGAATGACCTTTTCTGCCCCAGTGTTTCTCATGATTCAGTATTCTACCCAGTGGGAATAGTCATCTACCAGTATCAATAAGACATATCCCATAAATAGACCTGCATCGACCATGTGGACATGTTCCCATGCATTTTTAACTGGTGGCCATGAACTATATTTTTTTAATTGTCAATTCAGCATTTGATTGACAGGCTGTGCATGTTTTTGTTAAGGACTCAATGTCCTCTTTTATCTTAGGCTACCATATATAGCTTCTGGAAACTTTGGCACAAACAACTCCTAGGTGCTCATTGTGCAGCATTTTGAGCACCTTGTTTTGGCCCTGCAAGGATATTATGATTCTATCTCCATTTAGTATGCACCTGAATGAGGATTCCATAAAATCAGTGGCAAGGTCTTTAATTGTTTATGGGGCCAACCTTTAATAATCCATTTTTTAAGCAATTGATATCCTGGATCACTATCTGTCCGCTCTGCTACTTTTTTACTATTTGTCAGTGGATTCTATTTGTCTATGTAGTTGATCTCCACATTGACCTTTTTTATTTCAGTTGTCTCTAGCATCCATGAGAGTGCATCTGCATGTTGTATCAAACTGTCCCCTTTATAATTTAGGTCACAGTCATAAGCTAAAAGCAGTGTTATCCAGTGTAGTATGCATGAACTGAGATGATCTGGAATTGGTTTTACCTTTTTGCAATATTTCCACAGGGATTTGTGGTCAGTTATGGTTGTAAAATATCAGCCATACACATATTGATGGAATTTTTTTAATTCCAACTGACTGTAGATTCTTTCTGCATTGGTTAAGGTTCATGATACATATGATATTAGTCTCTCTTCCTCATATATGGGATAAGTCAACCCTGCTCCGATTCTATCCTCTGATGCATCTGTTGTCAGTACTATCTCCAATTTACTGTCATAATGAATCAGCAACTTTTCTGATGTTAATAGGGATTTTGTTTTCACAAATGATTCCTCTTGGTCTATTGACCATTCCCAGTTTTAAAGAATCATGGGTTTATATAGAGGTAGAGCCACATGTGCTTTCCCTTTAAGGAAGGGCTCAAAATATTTAATCAATCCCAGTAATGCCTGAACTTGTTTTGTGTTTTTTTGGTTTGGGTGCATTCTTTACTGCACTAATTTTGTCTGGTGTAGGGGCTTTCCATTATGGATCCCAAATCCTTCTGGTGTTCCATATGCATTTGTCAGCATTTAATGTCATTCCAAAATCCTCAAGCTCCTTGCACACTTGAGTAATTCTCTCTCTGAGTGTTTCTTCAGTGTTAGCTGTAATGAGAATATCATCAAAATACGGAATTACACCCATTAGTTCATAGAGCAACCTGTTAATTTTTGCTTGAAAAATGTTTGGTGCCATGCTGATTTCAAATGGAAGATTGATATATCTGAATAATCCTGAGTGAGTTGTAATTGTTAGTAGTTTCAAAGTTTCCTTACATACTGGTATCTGATGAAAAGCGGCGTAAAGATCGAGTTCAGCAAAATGTGATGATTTTTGCAATTGTGCTAAAGTTTCTCATATATTTGGAATAGGGTATGCACTTTTACAAATATTTTTATTAACTTTTATTCTACAGTCTTCATAAATTCATACTTTACCATCTGGTTTATTAACTATAATAATTGGTGTGGCCCACTCAGAGTCTTCTGGAGAACTTATACATTTTTGTATGAGTTCATTTAATGCTTCTTCTACTGTAGTTCTTTGCACAAATAGAAACTTCCATGCTGTACATATGACTGGGGTTGAATGGTCCTTAAATTCTAATTACACCAGTGTTATTTTTATCTCCCCCAGCTTTGGATTAAATATATTTGGGAATTTATTTTGCATTTCATTCTCAATATTGATTTTTTTATTACATTTATGGTAATCCTGAGTGGTCTGAACAAATTCCAGCCTATTAATGGATTTATTTGGGATTTTTGAATTTAAATTTTACTTGTACCCCTACCATTTTAACTATTTCCGCCATATTACCATTTATGTCTCTGGCACTTACATTGGTTTTTCCATTTTATTTGCATTGTTTCTTTGCATGCCAACATCCCAATCACCAAGGGACATTAGGGTAACTCCAGAGTTGCTGTCAATCTCCATTTTAACACATTTCCTCTTGATGAGTATTGGCAGTTTGAATTCTGCTTCACCAATATTTTACATTTGTAATACATGTATTAAAATTTTTTGTCTTTATACTCTGGTTTTGGTTTGTGACAGACTTTTGCTAGATGGCCTTGTGATCCACAATTTATACAGTGCTCTCAATTTTGCCTACAATTCTGAGTGGTATGTCCTGGTTGCCACAGCAGTAACAGTTGGTTTTATTATCATTTATTCTTAGCTGTTTTGTCATTTCATTTCCTTGTTCAATGGTGTTTTGAATTGTGTAATAATAGTTTGCCATTCATGTGGTATCAAGATATTCTTTAGCTTTATTTATCACAAACTCATATGCAATTATTCTTTTAATGGCATCTTTGTAATTTACCTTTGAATTGGCTAGTAGTTGTTCTCAAAACTTAATAACATATATGTCCAATAATAACTGTTCCAACAGGGCTTCTAGAAATTGTCTATAGACACAATTTTTTGCCAATTCTCTGAGAGCTGTATTAAATTCCTTAAAAGTTTCAGCCTTCATTTGCCAAAAGTGTGCTGTTAATTTTTGTACTATTTCATTGTGTAGAAAACTTTTGGGCTCTGCCAGTTCACATAGATGGTTTGTAATTTCCAGCAACTTCAATCCAGAAAATCTTAGCAATATGGCCATCTTAATATTGTTAACAAGAAAAAATTTCTCCACATGCTTGATGTATAGTGACCAGTTGGTAGAGTTCTTGAAAACAAATTCTCCTATTGGCATTTGCAACTTAGTGGACATTGCTGATTAATCATTAAGTGTTTCTACAGATTCTGTACTTGACTGCATCAAATTAGTTTGTTTAACCATTGAGGTTAAGCAATGTTAAATTATTGTAACTATACAAAGTCCAATTGGCCTGACTAAATAATGTTTGCTCTACTTCAACAAATAATTTATAATATTAGCCAGTAGTTCTTGTTGTGAGCCTTCAAGTTACTAATACAGTATGCCTAGTTCATTTACATGCAAGTAAGTAAGACTTATTATTATGAATTAATTTATGTTAGCAACAATATATACTCCAATGATTATTATTATTATAAGTATAAATAATATTACAACCAATCTCTAACAAATAATTATTGCAATAATGAATAATGTTAACTCTGGGAATGAACATGTCCCATCCGATTTGCACATTTCTTTTGTTCTGGGTAGTGTCATATGTCAGGTCATAATCAGCCAATAGACTCCTAGTATATCACAAAATCTAGAAAGATTGCAATGTGAATCCATTCTTTGGCATTAAAGTGCTAATTCAAAAATTTTATGAGTGAAGCACTTCATAATCATTTTCTTTGCAGCATAAATGATAACAATTTAAGACTTAAAATGCTGATGATGCCAGATTTAGATTTTGAAGCAGCTGTGACCCAAGCAGTATTAAAAGAATCAAAAAATTGAACAAGACACTATTGATCATTCACCCAGCCAGCTCAGATAATTCAATAACAATGAGTATAAAGGGTTGTTATAGATGCAATAAAGAAATGTATTCACATACAGAATGCCCACACCATTATACATCATGTTCATTTTGCAAGCAACTCGGTCATATAAAGGCCACATGTCTGAAACTAAAAAGACATACAGCCAATATGAGAATGGAAAAACCCATTCCAAAAACAGCACAGGCAATTATAAGAAAAACAAGTTGTCTGTATAAATCATATTAAAGATGATCTGTCTGGATTTATACATCATATTATAATTAATGATACATCAGTTACAATGGAACTGGACACAATGTCTGCAGTGTCCATTGTTTCTAAAAAGACCTAGGCTGTCATTAAAAAAATAAAATATATAAGTTGCACCCTAGCAGCAATTCTATCACAGACTATCAGTGCAATAAAATAAAACTGTTGGGCCAAACAACAGTTAAAATTACTATGCCTAACAAGACTATATGTCTACCACTGATTGTGGCATCAGGTGATCACAGCAACTTATTAGGCAATGACACATTCAGTTATTTAGGCTTTGCATTGACAAAAGTGAACCAGGTCACAACATTAAGAAAAATGAATCAAAACATACCAGCACAAGGCAAAACAGCTTTGTGACCTAAACCTAATCTGTTAGCCCTGAAACCTGGTCCAAACTGTGGTAAAAAATGAAGACATTATATAAATACAAATAGACACTCAGGTGCTAAGTAAAATGTACTATGGATCTGCAAAATGAGTACCAGAAGTGGTTACACAATAGAATGGACTCTACACTGTAGTAGTTTAAACTGCAGATGGTTATCAACATCATTGCCACCTAATGCAATGGAGACTGAATCACATAGAAACAAGTACATCAAGTGAAAATGATGACCAGCAAACTGAAGAAAACAATAAACAACCAGAAGACAAGTCCATCAAATGAGGATGATGAACAATAACAGCAATAAACCTGAGAAACCAACAAAGCAGACAATTCATCCAGGTCATCTTGATGACATTTTTAGAGCTAAATTTAACCAGGGGGAGGATGTTGTATATGACCTTGCATTCAGAGGTAGGCTAGTCCTGATTCCTTTCTTATCTAATCAGATTGAACATGCATGGCCACTAACCAGTGTGTAAACATGTGGATAATCAATTCACAAAACATGGTCAAAGGGTAAAAACAAGTATGGCCAATGTATAAACATGTATATAAAATCCGACCAATGGTTGGACTCTCTGAATCTGATTGCATCAAGTAAGTTAGGAGAATGGCAATAAATAATCAGCCCTTTTGGAGGCAAGAGAGACAATGTCTGTCTAACCTAAATGATAGAACACACTTTTAAAAGAGGGAATGTTTGTCTATCTAAACAACTGAATATGCTCTCCATTAAAATCACTTCCAATAGTGAAGGTGTTTCTACTTGTCACTAACTGATATGTCTACACAGTGAGGCAAATCCCACAATAGATCTGGAAGCTGCTAAGACTATGGTAGACTCAAGACAATCTGTCTTATACAGCCAGAAGAGTTAATCCTAGAACTCATGAGGCAAGCTAATATATACAGCTGAAGTGAGTCCAATCATTCACCATGACCAGATAATTATTGACTGAGTTGTGCATTAAATTGTATTTGTTGATTGTATATTATGTATATATATTTGTTCTAATAAATTATACATATTAAAGTGCGTTATATTTTTGATATTACTGTTGGTTTGAATCTGAACTCTGCAATTCAGCCAAACACAACAGATTACACTAATAAAAACAGGGATAAAAAATGAAGGAAACAATATTAACTAGTTTAACTTTCTTGGTGCCATATTGATTATTTTGGAAAAAGTGACTTGAGACACAATTTTCACTATAACTTCAGTATTAATAATGTTAGAGCAAAAAGTTTTACAATGATAGAAAGTAGAAAAACTAAGGAAAACAATAAGACTAAGATAAATAGTGATTACCATTAAAAAGTAATGCTTTATTGTTTGTTCATAATTTCTAATTTATCATTAATCTTCATTGATAATTTCTTGATATTTCTCACAAAATTTCTTAATTTTTATTGTTTACCCCCAAAATTAATAAATCTCAAGACATCTATAAGAAAAAGATTCATCCTAATAAAAGATAAAAGAAATTTCCCTAAGGTGGCTTTTCATTTGTCATCATGGCAATTGGCTAATTGTCTATCTAAAACTAGAAATTGCAGGCTACTGTCTGTATCAATGATAAAATGAATTTCATCTCTTCATTTTATATTTTTTGTGTACAGCAGTGATGTTTATATTGTTTATGCATACTAGTGATGCTATCTTGTTGCATTTATTGTCCCACAGAGAGATTATTTGAATATAAGCTAGACTTGAAAATAGGGTGATGCAAGATGTGACAAAATTACAGACTCCACAGCATGAATACCAAGACATAGGCAAGAACCAGAATTTGATTTCTTGCCTGCCTGCAATTCCATATGGTATATTCATAATCTTGTGGCTATCACCACACACATAATTTAAATCTTTTTTTTATTAGTTTTAAGTGCTTATATTTTGATATGGTATTATGTCCAGTAAATTTTGTGATTGCTTTATCAACTGCAACCTTTTTGTACATCTGATAATCAGTCTTAAAATTTACATAACACTGCTCTATAATGTTTATATATAAATATCATTACTTGTTATACAAACACAGACATACAAATGCAAACACAAGCACACTAATAAATTATTGAACATTTTGAAAATCATGATGTCTATAAAATAAGGTTACCTCAAACTCGTATAACTTTTGTTATATTTGAATACAAATTTATATACTATATAATAAAGATCATAAATAATTTAATATTATATAATTTATATACTACACAAACACACTTATACAAATGCAAGCATATTAATAAATTACACCATTTATCAAATTATTAAAAAAATTAAAAATACTATTCAAATAATTAAAAAATTAAAATTGAATACTTACAACCAAATATTCTGATTATGTTTTTATCAGGATGAAATCCTTAAAATGCAAATCATCAGCATATTTTTAATCCATTTTAGTAATGACGCTGTCTGATAAAAAAAATTCTGCCTTTTCTTTGTGCAATCTTGTAAACTGAGCAGGAAAGAAAAAAATTAAATGAACATATTAATAAATATATTAATAAAAAGTTCAAATTTTGTCCGATTTCAACTTATGATATGCCACTTTAAAGAGGAATCCAAATAACAACAAATTCCAGTATTTCTGTTGATGTCATGCTTATAGTTTTTCATGCAATTTTAAAAAACAAAAACAAAATTTCAATGCATCAACTGCTGCAAATGGCTATCACATTGCTACCATGCAAGTCATTTATTAAAAAGATACAGTGAAATTTAATAGAGATGGGGCTTAAAAACCTTATTTCTGTAGAAATCATGGTCAGGGGTTTGGGGAGGGGTTCCTGACAGAGATATTTTAAGTGCTGGCTCTGGCTAAGCATTTATCATAAAGCTTGTAGAGGAATTGGCAATCCTCACTGTTTATAATTCAACAACATCTTTCATTAACTATAGAAACTCTCAAAAAAAATAGGGGGTGGTCACTCAAGAAAATCTAAAGCCAAAATCTAGGTCAATATAAAAAAGTAATTCAAAGTATAGATGGAAATTGAAACATGAAAGGTGAGATTTGTATTTCTTTGTAAATATTCTTAAAGTTAAAAATGTGTAAACTTTTACTTTCTATTTTAAATTGATATTAAGTAACCTAAATAATTTGGAATTAGTTCAATTTTATTTTAAATTTATTCTTGTTGTTATTTGATTTGTAAGTAAATATGTTGTTTTAATTCTCAATTTAATGTGAATTCTCTTTTATCTGTATTACACTCTAACATTTAGTCAAAATTTATCCTTAATATTGTTTTGTGTTTTAAATCTGATAACTTAAATTACAAGAATATCTTATTTATTTCAGACAATTGTAGAACCAAACACATGGAAATTTAAAATTATATTTTGTGAATATGCCAGTTAATTCTGGATGGCGACATGGGTTTAATCCTCAATATAAGTAAAAACTATTCACAAGAGAGTACTATTTTGATTTTAGCAATGAAAGAATGAGGGCAATGATCTTGATAATGTGTCCATGGTTGTGTATTTATAGACAATATTGGTCTGACTGTTAATATAGTTAAGATGGAAAATATTGACTATAATTTGGTGAAAAACACAATGTCTCAAATAAGCAAGAAAATAATGACATCATGCTAAGGGTGATTAAAATTTTTGAAGAACTTATAGAACAAAATAAGAAAACAGTAACATCAAAAATGAAATAAAGACACACCTGAAAAACTTTAGGAACTAAAATAAAAAAACATTCAAAGAGCTTTAAAAAAAGAAAACAGCCAATGTAATTATAAACCAGAATATAAAACTAGAAAACCAACCTCAAATGTTTAGAAAACTAGAGCATCAGATTAAAATACAATATGAGAAAATGAAAGAAGAAATTATGAATGAGATTGGTGGAAGATTAAATCAGGTACAAATCCAATTGGAACAGTATATCAAGAAATTTAAAAAAAAACCCAGAGAAATAGCTTTAGAAATTAAAAAAAAAACTAAAAATGAAAAAAAAATAGTGCATGTACAAAATGTAATTGGAGCATGATATCAAGAACTTCAAAAAAATTAAGCTAAAACAAAAAGAAAAATAGAGATTCTGACTGGAAACAGTAACAAAGAATAAAATAAAAAAATAATAGAAAATAGCAGGACAAAAATGAATAGGTAATGGATGAAATTGCTCAAATAGATTTAAATAATAGTAGTCAAAATGAAACACTTGGAGAAATTGTTAAGCCGAGTGAAAAAACCCAATATAGATTTTAATAATTACAGCCAAGAGAACGTTGCCTTGAAATCATCAACCAATTTCTAAAAATATATTTTCAGGATATTTATGTGAAATCCCCACTGATTACATTAGTAGTTCAGAAAAGTACTTTACTTTGAATCAGCTAAGTGAAAAGGCCAAGATTGTAATGATATGCAGATATCTTCAAAGTGCCTCACAATTTCGTGGGAATCACTTTTTAAGATACCCATAACATTAATTGAATATAAACAAATCTTACTAGCCAATTACTGGAGTAAAGAATGCCAAAAGAATATTAGACTCTAGGTGTCACAATAAATGTAGCAACTTAACCTTTCACTCCATTTTTTTATAGACAGGTCATAAAATAAAAGTATTCATGATCAAACAACCATCTGAACACCAGATTTTTAAAATAGAGTAGTGCAACATAGTTTTTCTTACAACATGGAGAAATTGCTCATCATCATTGAAAAGAAGACTGACCAATTATGATGTACTTTTGATGAAACTAGAACTATCCATGAATAAAAGAGCAAAAATTTAGACCCCTACGTAAAGGATAAACATAAATGCCATAAACTGTGGCCATAAAAGAAACTTTTGGAAAAGATCCAGAAAAAGACAATTTTCTGAAAGCCTTGAAAGAATGAATGTTTTTAGATGAACCAGAAGTGACTCAGATCTCATTCACACCACACAATATAAAAGACCAAGAAGTGGCTGCCATATATTAAATGGTCTAGTAATAGCATGGATTGGCAGGAGTAGATTTATGGATAATGACCTTGGATTTTGTCAAAGAAAATATGATAAAAAATTAAAAAAAATTTAATGAGCATAAATAAAAGTTGTTTTTTTTTTTACCATATGAGTAAAAAAGATGAAACAATAAAAAATAAAGTCAGTTAATTCAACAGAAATTGTGTTAGTGTATATATAATAATAATTCTTGTTAAAAATAGAAATGAAAAATTTAAGAGCAGAGAAAAAAGCAATCTTGACTTATGAGAATTAAAGTTTATGAGTAACCCATCTCATAAGTCTGTATTTTGGATAAATATAAAGTGGAACATCACTAAGTAAAAAATTAATATGAGGTGTTTAAATTTGAGAATTCAAAGAATAAAAATAAAATACTTGGAACATAATTATATAAATATTAGACATGAATAAAAAAAATTATAGCAAGAATACCATTTTTTAAAACACATGTCAAGCAATGATGATTAAGAAGATAATAGGTTGAAGCATGTGTGTACATAATTAATTTATAAATTTCAGATTGTATTTGCTGTTTGATTAGGTCTTTTTTTGTGTGGAGACACTGATCGACATATGGGTCTGTGCATGAAATGTCACCATTATGTTGATAAAGATGTGCCAGTAAAGAAAGATCCAATCTCAGTAAAAAAAAAGCTGGAATAAAAATTCCCAGACAAGTAATAAAATTATTAAAACCCGAATGTGCAATAGAAATAGCCTGCCATTCGTAGATGAAATGGTCAAAGACCACATTTTGCTCTTATATGGCACAATCATTGGACTTATGCTGTAATCATGTCATCTGCAAAATATTAAATATGATTTAATTTTACACAGGATCGATATGTCTGTAACATGCAAAGGCATTAAGTTGAATGCCTCTCTTAAAACATTTGCTCATCGTGGGCCTCACTCATTAAAAAACTTTTCTAGTGTTTAATTATGATATTTTTCTTAAAGAACAAAGCATTTACAATTAAAATTGGTCAATGCCTCAGAAACAGAACTGACATTTTCATAATTTAATTGGGAGGGGTGCTGTGTAAGAGACACATAAGTATACATGTTAAATATTTTTTTTTAAGTGTTAAAAAATATTCACAAAAAAAGTAATAATATATTTTTTTAAAAAAAAAAAGAAAAAGTCTATCATTTAAGTTGTCAGAATAATAATTAGTAACGTGTTTTTTTTTAAAAATAAGAATAAAGACGGTTAAGAATTTCGTAAAAGGAGGAATAAAATATTGGTCAATTTATCCTAATCTTCTTTTAAACTAAAATAAAAAATAGAAGAGGGTAAAAGTATAAAGAAGGTATAATATTATTTAAAAATTTTAATTAGATTTTGTAGTTAAAATAAAATATGATGTGTATTTTTCCTTCGTTTTTAACACAATACAAAGTCTAAAGTATAATCTTAAAATTGTTTGCAAAAATCTAATGTACATGTTTGAAAAAAACAAATGGAATGTAACGTTATTTAATTAAATATAAAATAGAATATTCTCTATATTATCAGAATGCAAAATAATTTTGAAATTTATTCACCCAAGGAAAAAAAGATTGTTGTTTTTCTGTAAAATTGAATCTGATATTAATGGTGTGATCTCTTAGCCATAGGTTGATAAAGAATACATATGCTAATAAATATTTATTATATTATCATTATGATTATTGAACTTATTTAAGTTTGATGTTTTTTTAGATTATTCTGCTGCTGTTATATTTTCTGTATAATCTCTTTCCTTGTGAACTTCTAGTTTTGTTCTCCAGTGATGTATAGTAATCATTGTAGATGCTCTTAACATCAATATGTCCTGATAGACTCACAAAAAAGCTGTTCATTCACTTTTTACTATGCAGTTCTATACATTTGATAGTCTAAGACATAACCAATAATCCTTGACTGACCACTGTTGAGACATCCTCTTGTTATTAATCCAAGATTACTGCTGAATAAATTAGAATATAGATGCTATTTTGAAAGCAAACAGTGATGAGAATATTTGCAAACTGGGAAATAATTTACAAACACCATTTATGAATTGTAGAAACTGTCAAAAAAACAGGGGTGATCATTCCAGAAAAGGTATGGCCAAAACTGCATCAACATAAGAAAATAGATCAAAGTGTAGGTTGAAACTGAAATACGCCAGGTGAGATTTATATATGCTTCCAAATGTTTTTAAACTAAAAATCTGTAAACTTTCACTTTCCAGTTTAAAGTAAAATAAAGTATGCTAAAGAAATTCGTAATTAGTTCCGTTTTATTTTAAATATAAATTTATTTGTAAATAAATGTTGTTTCAATTAGTAATTGGGCCTGAATTCTCTTTTCTTTGTATCATGCTCTATAACATTTACTCAAGACAATATTTGTAGATTATATTATTTTGTGTGTTTTAAATAATTATTAGCTGATAATTTAAAAAAAAAAATGTTTCTTGTTTATTTGAGGCAGCTTTATAATGCAGAATGTGGAACATTTAAAATGATTCTTTGTGAATATGTCAATTAATTCTCAATGGCATCCTGGGCTTTATCTTAGTATAAGTAAAATGTATTCACATGTGAGAGGTGTTTTCCTTTTAACAATTATAGAGTAAATGTAATAATATTGAGATGTGTCTGTGATTTGTGTATTTATAGACAATATTCATCCGACCATTAGTATGGCTAAGATATAAAATATTAACTCTATTTTCCCATCTGCTTGTGGATGGTTTTGATATAAATTTATTATTAAAAAATAGTAAAAAATATCATTCTGTTGTTATCACCACCGATGATGGGTGTCTGAATGAGCAGTAATCTAATTGCCACCCAAACAGGAGTGTCTAAACAAAGAACTGAATGAAATTGTCTCTCAAAGTAGTTGCACAAAAGCCATAATTGTAAAAATAAATGTGATATTATCATCTTCTCCAGCATTTGTGCATAAAAATGACTTCAGCAATCAGCTAAAAATATAGAAAAATAAATATAGGTTAGTAAATTGGTGAGAGTTGTGAGAATAAAGAAAAATTTCAACAACAACAGAATAACTTTATTACAGCATAATAATTAAAAAAATAAATACATATATGTGCATATAGTAAAAAAAAAAAAAGTAATATAATTAGAATTTTATAAATATATAAGTAGATTCAGAAAAATAAGTAAAATGAGCAGATTGGGAAAAGTAAATTTTTCACATCAGTAATGGTAAAAGTCACAAGTTAGCAGGCAGATAAGTTAGATTGTACTGTAGTGTGTAACATCATGAGAACACAGCAATTAAATGAAGGAATAAATTAAATTAGTTTTAAAAAATGTATAATGGATTACTTAAACAAAAATAAAAAAATAAATGATAGAAATGTTGAAACAAAAAGTAAATAAAGAATATATATGCTTATGATAGCAAGAGCAAAAACTAAAGCTCATGATAGAGAATTAGAAAAATGTTTCTAGTGAAATACAACAGCAAAATAGAAGTGAAAAACAAGAAGTCTCAAATAAGTAAGAAAATAATGACATCATGATAAGGACAATTAAAATGTTCAAAAAACTTAAAGGCTAATATAAAAAAACAGTCAAAAAAATCAAAAATAAAATGAAGATACATCTGAAGAATTTAGAAACCAAATAAAGAAACACTCAAAGATACTTTAAAAAATAAAGAAACAGCTGATGTAATTAATAACAAAAGTATAAAACTAAAAAAAGCAACCTCAGATGTTTAAAAAATTAAGCATCAGATTAAATTAGAATATGAAAACGTGGAAAAATAATTATAAAATAAATTGGTGAATATTTATATCAGATACAAAATCCAATTGGAACAACATATCAAAAATTAAGAAAAATAAAGTAAAACAAAAAGAAAAATAGAGCCCTTACAAGAAGCAATAACAGAGAATAAAATTGAAAATGAAAAATAATAAAAAATATCAGCACAGAAATTAATAGATTAATGGATAAAATTTCTCAAATAAATTTAAATAACAGTAAACAAGATGGAACACTTAGAGAATTTGGTAAGGCAAGTAAAAAAAATCAATGTAGATATTACTAAATACAAGCAAGAGAGCATTAATTCATGTAAGCACACACAAAATAATAGCCCCGTAATTGTCAACAAATTTCTAAAAATATGCATATTTACAGGGGTAGGAAGGTCAAGCCATCATTGAACACATTAGTAGCTTAGAAAGGTGCTTTTTATTGAATCAGCTAAGTGAAGAGGCCAAGATTGTAATGAATACTGCTATATTCTAAAGGTCTCACAGCCTTGGTGGGACTATCTTTTTAAGACACCCATAACATTCATTAAACACAAAAAAATCATATTAGCCACCTACTGGGATGAAGAATGCCAAACAAATATTAGACACTAGGTGTCACAAGAAAACTGGCAACCTTGTAAATTTTTCACTCTATTTTTTATTTTACAATAAAAACATTGATGTCCAACCCACTATTTAAACAACAGATTATTAGAATAGTGTTGCACCATTTTGTTTACAACATGTAGCAATTGATAGAACTAGACCTGTCTATGAAAAAAGAGCAAAGATTGAAACCCAATGTAATGGGTAAACATAAATGCCATAGAATGTGGCCACAAAAGGAACTTTTGAAAGAGAAAAAGATAATTTTATGGAAGCCCTGAAAGAATGAAAGTTTTTAGATGAACCGCAAGTGACTGGGATGTCACTCATGAAAGAGAACATGAAAGTGAAAGGGGTGATTTCCAGATAAAAATGGTCTAGTAATTGGATGGACTGGCAGGTATTAATTTATGGATAGTGACCCTGGGTATTTTCAAAGAAATTATGATTAATTAAAGTCAGAAACTTTTTTAATTAGCATAAATAAAAGTTTTTTGTAACATCTGAATAAAAAATATTAAACAATAAAAAATAATATGTCATAATTCGACAGAGATTGTATTAGTGCACAAATTTTTGCTGAAGAATAAAAATGAAAACTTTGAAAGAACAAAAAACGCCCAATCTTGACTTATGACAACCGACGTTTATTAGCAACCCAGCTTAAAAAACAGTATTTTAGACAAAGTGGAGCATGACTAAATAAAAAATTAAAATAAGATTTTCAAAGGAGAAAATTCAAAGAATAAAAATAAGATGCTTGGAACATAACCATATAAATATTAAACATAAAATAATAATAGTAATAATACCCTTCTTTAAGGTATATGTGATGTAATGACGAGTAAGAAAATATTAGATTGATGTATGTGTGTATATATAATTAAGTTATAAATTTCAGATTGTATTTGGTGTTTACTTAGGCCTTTTTTTTGGAGGAGACACTTATTTACAGGGATGGGTCTCTGTATGAAACTCCACCAGTATGATGATGTGGATGTGCCAGGAGAGAAAATCCATGGCTCAGTAAAAATATAGATGGAAGAAAAATTTTCAGATATAAAAATATAAGCTGAATATACGATAGAAATAATCCTGACATTCTCAGATAAATGTATCAAATATCACATTTTGCACTCATATTGCACAAATATTGGATTTAGGCAGTAATCATAATGATATTTGCAAAAAATTTAATATGGTTTAATTTTATATAGGATCAATGTGTGTGTGAGATGCAAAGTCATTTAGTTGATTGCTTCTCTTAAACATTTCCTTATTGTGGGTCTCACTCATTAAGAAATTTTTATAGCAGGTAACTTTTAAAAAAATTTTTAAAAGACACAAAAAATTTAAAATTAAATTTGGTCAATGTGCCATAAAAGTAATTAATATATTTTAACTCTTTAATTGGTAGGGGTGCAATGTAACATATATAAGTATACATCTTACAGGAAATATTTAAAAAGGATGCTAAAAATGTTTAGAAAAAAGTAATAATAAATATTTTCTCAAATAATTGAAAATAACTACCATTTAATCAATCAGAATAACAATTAGTAAAGGAAATTTAAAATAGAATAAAAAATGGCTAAGAATTTTGTAAAAAAACAAAACATTGGTCAAATTATCCTACTCTCCATTTAAAATAAAATAAAAAAATAGCAGACAGTAAAAATATAATGAATGTATAATTTAGTTTAAGAATTTTAATTAGATTTTCTGGTTTAAAAAAATATAATGGAGATAATCAATGGCTAATGAAAGCTGGTAAAGTTTTATTTTTCTTTGTTTCTTTTTAACAAAATGAAATTGTCAAATGTAATCTTAAACTTGTATGCAATAATCTAATGTATACATTTGAAAAAAACATGGAATAGATAGTTATTTAATTAAATTTCAAATAAAATGTTTGTATTCTCAGAAATTAAAATAATTTTGCAAGTTATTTAATCAAGGAAAAAACTGTAAAATTGAAACTGATTAATCATGTGATCTCTTAGACAATGGTTGAGAAAAAATATATCAGCTAATAAATTTTTGTTATATTGTTATTATTGAAATTATTTAGGAAGGAAATTGTTTTTCAGATTCTACTGCTGCTATATTTGCTGTATAGTCTCTTTCATATGAACCTCTAGTTTTGGGCTCCAGTAAGGTATAGGAATCACTGTACATGCTCAAACATCATTATGCCCTGCTAAACTCACAAAAAGAGATGTGCATTTAGTTCATCACAATGCAGTTCCTATACATTTGATAGTCTAAAATGTGACCAATAAGTCTTGGCCTGAATTGTCTTTTCTCTGTATCACACTGTATAACCTTAAGTTCAAAATAAATTTGTAGATTATATTGCCTTTGTTTTAAATACTTATTATATTATAGTTTAAATTAAACAAGTTTTTTATTGATTTGAGTCACTAGCATGTGGATCATTTAAAATTATTTTTTGTGAATATGCTGGCTAATTCTGAATGGCATGCTGGGTTTTATTTTCAGTATAAGTAAAAGTATTCACAGGACAGAGGTATTTTGCTTCTAACAATCATAAAGCAGGTGTAGTAACCATGAGATATGTCTATGATTTGTGTTTATGGACAATAATGGTCTGACCATTAGTATAAATAAGTTGTTAAATATTGATTACACCTTGCTCTCTGCTTGTGGGTGTTTTGGATATAGATTTAGTATAAAAAATAATAAAAAGTAATATTCTGTTATAATCAGTACTGAACATGAGTGCCTGACTAAACAGTTATCTACTCATCACCCAAACAGTAGTGCCTGAACAAATAATTGCATATAATTCACTCCCAAAGTAGGATAACAAAAGCCATACATGTAAATGTGAGATAATCAGCTTTACCAGCATTTACACATAAAAATGACCTTAGTTCTTAACTAAAATAATACAAAATAAATGTAGATTAGTAATTTGATGAGAGATGTGAAAATAAAGAAAAAAGCCAACAATAAAATACTAACTTTATTATAGTGCAATAATATATATATATATATATATATATATATATATATATATATATATATATATATATATATATATATATATATATATATATATATATATATATATGCAAAACCATAAAACAATACAATACTAGATTAAATCCAAAATTTTACCAAAATCCTTACACAACCATGGTTTCATCTACTACAAATAGACCTTCTCAAATGAAAATCAAACTAAAGAAAAACATATATATACAAACAAACAAACCTTCCCATAATTCATTTCAAACCCTACTTTCCCTTAATATCAAAAGAAGTCCTCATAAGATTGATAGCCTCAGAATCAAGGAGTTTTATCATCAAAGTCTCCTTTATTCTTTTTAACTCATTCTTTTCATAAAAAATAACCGAAGCATTGTCAAACAATATTCTATGACCTGTATTCAATTCATGAATATATAAAGCTGAGTTAAGAGACCTATGTTTAACTCTACTTATATGAACCTTAACCCTTTCATTAAGGCTAAATTTACTCTGGCCTATATAAAATTTACCACAACTACATGGAATTTTATAAACAATACCAGGAATAGACCTACTATCAATAGACTGCTTTGAACCATTAAGTAATGAATTCAAATCAGAACCTTTTCTCCATGCAACCTTCATTCCACCTAACAAATGACTATCCTATAAACCAAATTATATATTGAGGCTTTAAATGGTAAAGACATATAATCATCACCTTTATCAACAAAATTTTTAGCATCCAAATCACGACTATAAACATCATTATTAAATGCCACTTTTTTAATAAAATCATGATTATAACCCAATTCTACATATTCAGCAGCAAATTGACTTCTTTGAATATCAGTATCATTATTAAAATTATTAAGCCTTCTATTCCAACAACAAAAATTCAACAAAGATATTTTCTTATGTATTAAAAGAGAAAAATTTGTTTTTGCCCCTAAGGAAATTAGTTTTGTTAAAAAAAGATTGAAAGCCAATGATGTGGTATTGTTAAAAGAAGATAAAGGTGGATGGTTTGTATTGTTAAATAATATTGATTTTAAAAGAAAAGTTTCTTTGTAATTAAATAATGGAAAATATGCTATTTTAGATTCTGATCCTGGTAAAAAAATAAAATCTAAATTAATTAAGATTATGAAGGTTATGGAAAATAAAAAGATTTTTGATAAGGCTACTTATTTAAATTGTTACTTTAGTAATTATGTGGCTCCAAAGGTTTTCTTTAATTTGAAGTCTCATAAAGATAATTTTCCTTTAAGATGTATTTTTGATTTTACAGGTGGAATTGTTGATAAAATATCAAAATTTATTATAAGATATTTGAAGGATTATATAAGATTGGGTCAATTTTGTGTTTCTTCTTCTTTAGAAGCTTTTAAGAAAATAAATGGTTTTGTTTTGGATGATGATTGTGTTTTTGGTAGTTTAGACATTGAAAATATGTACCAATCGGTTAATAGACTAAAAAGTATTGATGTTTTTTTTCAATTTTAAAAAAAATAGAATGTTTTTCTGCAAATAAGATTAAGGTTTTTCATGATTTGTTTTTGCTGTTAGAGGATTCAATGTATTTTATGTCTAATGATGTGTTTTATAAGATTAGAGAAGGTTGGGTTATTGTTATGTCATTTCTCCATTGATGTGTGCTGTCTATATTGATTATTTGAAGTGTAGTGTTATTAATATGTTTTCATGTTCTATTAAATTATTTGTTAAGTATGTTTGATGATTGTTTGTTTGTTATTCAGAAAGAGAAATTAGAAGACTTTTTATGTGGAGTGAGTGGTTTTGATTCTAGTATTATGTTTACAATTGAGGGGGGTGTTTTTGATTTTGTAAAATTAAAGTTTTTAGATTTAAATGTTGAGAAGGTTAATGATGTTTTGTTTTGTAGTCATTTTATAAAACCTAAAAATTTGAGAAATATGATTAGGCCTGATAGTTATCAGCCTTTTATACTTAAGAAAATGTCTTTATTGAATTTTTGTTGTCGGAATAGAAGGCTTAATAATTTTAATAATGATGCTGATATTCAAAGAAGTCAATTTGCTGCTGAATATGTAGAATTGGGTTATAATCATGATTTTATTAAAAAAGTGGTATTTAATAATAATGTTTATAGTCGTGATTTGGATGATAAGAATTTTGTTGGTAAGGGTGATGATTATATGTCTTTACCATTTAAAGCATCAATATATAATTTGGTTTATAGGAATAGTCATTTGTTAGGTGGAATGAAGGTTGCATGGAGGAAAGGTTCTGATTTGAATTCATTATTTAATGGTTCAAAGCAGTCTATTGATAGTAGGTCTATTCCTGGTATTGTTTATAAAATTCCATGTAGTTGTGGTAAATTTTATGTAGGCCAGAGTAAATTTAGCCTTAATAAAAGGGTTAAGGTTCATATAAGTAGAGTTAAACATAGGTATCTTAACTCAGCTTTATATATTCATGAATTAAATACAGGTCATAGAATATTGTTTGACAATGCTTCGGTTATTTTTTATAAAAAGTATGAGTTAAAAAGAATAAAGGAGACTTTGATGATAAAACTCCTTGATTCTGAGGCTATCAATCTTATGAAGACTTCTTTTGATATTAAGGGAAGGTGGGACTTGAAATGAATTATGGGAAAGTTTGTTGGTTTGTATATATATATTGTGCCCTTTTCTATAGATCAATGATGGTTATAAATGGTCAATTACTAAAAAAAAATTTAAAATTAATATTATATAGTATTTAATATTATAAATTATAAATAAGCAATAAAGGGTTAATGTAGTATATTTAATAATAAGTATTGTGATGGTGAGGATTGCATCTAGTTCTATATTTTTCTAAATTATTTTTCAAAATTTTATATAATCATTTTAAATGATATAAGTAGCAAATTTATTAATACAGATAAAACTAGACTAAACACCGGAAATGTCTATGTGACTGTCTGGAATATTTTATGTATAAGCACCAGTTTAAATTAATACAAATAATTAAAATATTTAAATAGTATATTATGGAACTGGATGGAATTGTCACACATTATAATAAAAAATAAGATTATACATCTTTATTAGTTATTGTTTCAAAATTATTTTAAAAGTAATTAAATTGTAATAGATAATAATTAATTTAAAAATAATAATAGGTTAATATTTAAGTCTATTACGTCATCATTTTAAAACTTTAGAAAATGTTTACAAACCAAAGTAGGGAGTGACCAATAAAAAGATAGATTTTGGCAGACAAGAGAAATCGCGCCAATTAATTGTATAAACTAGGAGAACAAAAATGTGTTGACTCCAGAGCAGAGGTAAAATTTTAAGCTCTTTAAAATTTCTTTCTTTCTTCAATTATTAGTCAATTTTATTAGAATTTTTAATAAATATCTTTGAAAGAAACTAACTAACATTTTAAAATCTTTCGAAGCGAATCTAAGAATAAAATTTTAAAAAAAGTTCTCATAATAATGTTTCACTAACTCCACAGTTACCTGCCAGTGGATTCTATTAAAATATAATCTGAATTTTCAATAAAAAATGGATGGATTCTTAAAACCAAGTTATAAATTTTGTAATATTTCAAAAATGTTAACGTTGTTCATTGATATAGTTTGTATAGCGTATTACTATGAAAACTGCTTTAGTGCGTGTAAAATTAATGAAAGGACATTGTGCGCAAAGTTAATGAATATAATGAAAAATAAAAATAAATATTATTCGTGTAAAAATAAATGGACAAAAAGATTTTTATGAATTACTTTCTTTAAGATGACCTGAGCAATTACTCTAGAAATAGTTAAAGATCAAAAATGTCGTATATAAAATAATAATGAATAAAAGTGAAATTACCAAGGAAATTACTTGCCTGAAGAAGAAGAAGAAAAAAAATAGTTTACAGAGAAATAAATATAAAATATTGGATCCATGGAAAAACGCAATTTGGTACCGTAATGATATAAATACTTGTAGTTCTGCTAGAAATAAAGATGCATCAACGCGCCGAGGTAATATTCGCCCGAACATTAAAAACTTCGTGGGATAACTAAATAAATATTTTTAATAATTTTGAATTAAACATTGAAACTAAAGATCGTCTAAACAGTTAACTAAATGAACTAATTTATTTTAAAACTTTAATAATCAGAAAGGAGAACATTCGGATAAAAGAAGAAATAATAAATATTAGGGGACTAACCAAGATTTACCGCCAGAAAAATATGTGATTATGGTTTAAATTATTTTCTTTATTAATCTAAGTTAAACATTGAGTTTAGATAGCAATAGGGAAACAAATACATTAATTTGCAATATAACATTATATAAAATAATATGTTTTTTTTTTTGATTTTGAATGTTCAAATAAAATTGTATGTGTGTGGAAATTTTGTATGTTTGCGATGCTCGAGGAGAAAGAAACCCACTACGAACTCTAATAGGAAGGTAAAAGATTATTTTGGTACATTTTATGGTTATTAATGATATAATGTATGTTTTATTTATTTAGATCAGCTGTGAATCGAATGAATGTAATGAAAAGTTTTATTGTTATAGTTATTGTAAAACGCATTTTGAAAAAAACAACACTCTAAAACACTTTGAGATGTAATTAGATTTTTAAAAATATGCATAAGACAATCATTTAATGTATTATTAATATAGTTCAATATAACCAATGGTTATGTCATATTTTCTGTTAATTTTTCCGATTAGGATATTTAAGTGTTATTTAATAAAACGTAGATGTCGAACCTACAGTGTAATAAAGCAAGGCAAATTGTTCTTATAGAATAGGGGAATGTTTTTATATTAGTGAATTTTGTTTATTGTTTTAAAAGGTAGTTAGTTTTATCGATGTTGGATACAGTGAAAATCTTGAGAGATAGTTTGGATAGTGACTTGGTAGTACATGGAGATTCGGAAACCAAGATGATGTATTAAAAAACTAGGATGCTACAGGGAATGGAATTATAAGTAGTTTTAGATGGTAATCAGCGTAGTTAACAAAGCCCTACGACTGTTACACATGTTGTCATGGACAGTGTTATTTTTATCTTTCTTGTGAATCTTATTAGATGTTTGGTAAAGCTGAATAAATAGCTGCCACATCGTGCTTATCGTCAGGGTTATCAGACAAGGAATGTCGGCCCTATCCACACTGTTCCATACATTTTGAAGTATATATTTTGATGAGTTATTTATCTATCTTCCCAATATCCTATACATCTTTCGCTATCTTTATCTGTATTTCTTGCAACTACATCGTTATTTGATAAGTCTATTGAAAAGAAACAATAGATATTTTAGAATGTATGTCATGCTGTTATTTGAAATAAGAATAGTTAGGTATTAACAAAGAGTAGATTATGATTATTGAAAAAAGATGCATATATCCTAAGAAAGGAAGGAGTCAGAGAATTATTTTAATTTTAAGAAATGAACTATAATTTGATAAAAATATACCCAAATAGAAATATACAAAAATATTAAAAAATGATTTAACGTGTTCTTATTGTTGATTATATTTAAAAATATAAGTATTGCATATTTAAAGAATATAATAACATTCGATGATTATAATATATGTTAAACTGAAACAGGAAATAATTAAGCCCGTGTTATGGCATTATACATGAGTATGGCTTATGAATAAATGTATTAGAGTTTACGAGCATTAGATAACAAACGTAATAGGTAGTAATAATATTTGCACAATATGCAAAGTGACTTATATAGAGTTATAAGAAAATGTAATTTTTTTTAAGAGGAAAAAACCATATTGATTGTAAATTTATAATGTTTATAAAGGATGTTTATCCACATATATAACTTATAATACTGTAATGTTAATATTAAAAGGTAAAGAATAGTATTACCCATAAAATAGTTAAACTAAGTAATATAATAAACTTAATGAGAAATAAATAAATAACTTATAAAAGTATAATAATTTAAATTAACTATAAAAGAAATCTAAAAATGTATAATTTAACTTTTGTAGTGTTAAAAGAAAGGAGGATATCCCTTGTAAATAAATGTAAATAGATTTGTTTGTTTATCTTAATTTTGATTGTTGTTAATAAAATTCTAAAATTTGTTATTAAAACTTGTGTCTGAGTTTTGTTTTCTCTACATCATTGCATGAATTCATAGGATATGTTTACCGTCATTAAATTAAAATATATAATTGTTTGCACAAAATATAAATAGAAAAGTATATTTAATCTTAATTATTTATTGATGTTTTGTAATTGAATAATTATAAAATTGCATTACATTATTGGTCATAAATCCATTGTTATAGTAATTTGCTAAATTATATGCTATTAGTTGCCACTTGCTTCATTTATCAGATTATCTAAACACTGCCACTTACTAATTATTTTATTACGTAAGGAAAAAGATAAACAAAGGGAGGATCTTGAATTATTAACTAATTTATTATGGTTATAAATTTGCGATAAAAGAAAAGCCATACTAGTTGGATTAAACAATGAAGATTGTGATTATTATTCTTATTGTTTTATTATTAATCTAACTTCAGAGTAGTAAATTATGACACAAAATCCCTTATCATATTTTGCTACTTTATTTTAATTTAACATTGAATAAATTTAAGAACCTGAGATTATTTTATCTGAGCTAGATAATTACTATTATTGTTATGATAGATAAAAGATTAATACTTTAATTGTTAAATGAGTTTAGTGATTAGAAGTTGCAGAAGTCATAAGAATACTATGTAGTTATTATATGTAATAGTAGTAAAAGGGGGGATAGTGTTCTTATGCCATTGAGGTGGTATCCTATGGGATATTATCTCAATGCAATCTACTTTGTCACCTTATTTCCACTTCTAATCTCATGAATTATAGAATAGTTATTTGAGTTAGTCTAAAACAGAACCTAAGTTAATAAATTTAAGAAACCTGAGCTAGCAACACCTTTAATTGAATATCTCATTAATTATTAGAGCTAGAACCCGGGGAGGCGATTTTCACTATATTATATTACTTATTCTGGGAGAAGTGGAGTACACATAAGTTTACACGTAATTACACATAGGGTGCGAGGGTAGATTGTGGCGTAATGTGGTAGGCTCGAGGTGTACGTAGTTACACAACATAAGTAAAGGGCAGATTGTGACGGCCCAAATTTAGAGGGGCCCGAATAATAAAAGAAAGGACATAATATATATATATATGTTTTCCTTTAGTTTGATTTTCACTTGAGAAGGTCTATTTGTAGTAGATGAAACCATGGTTGTGTAAGGATTTTGGTAAAATTTTGGATTTAATCTAGTATTGTATTGTTTTATGGTTTTGCATTTTTATTTTTGCTAGTATAGTGTTAGACAGTTTTGGTTTTATATATATATATTAAAACGGTAATCCCTTTAACTGTCACCATTTCATCTTCAGCCTGAGTACCAAACCTATCTGTTTTAGGTTCAAACCTAATTAAAATAGGTATATAATGGTATTATCATGGCTATATGTGTGGCATTTCATATGTACATGCAGATAAATGCTGTAAATACACATTACATTAATTATTGCAATGAATTGTTTTGCTATTTAGAAAATGTTATATTATAGATTAATATAATAAAGTCAATTTATTAATTTATTTCATTATGAATTTGTATGTAGGTGTATAATCCAATCTATATTGTAATATATATATATATATATATATATATATATATATATATATATATATACCACCTTATATATATATATATATATAAGGTGGTGTGATTCTATTTTTATTGAAAGTCTTTTAGTTTATTAAGTAAAGTCAAACAGTTGTAAACAAAATTTGTGTTAAACTGCCATACCTGTGATAAAAATAAAGAAAAATGAATTTAAGTTTTAGTAACTGCTGTATTCTAAATTGTTTACAACAAAACAGTTATATAGTAAAGTCACTGGACTGTCACTATTGAACAGCTTGATGGAAAGTTATAACACCTTGAAAATTGAAACATGTTATAAAATCAAGTTATACAATTGAATGCATTTCCTTAAGTTAATAGGTTTTCATGCAAAATAAATTGTCCATGAGTAAGTGTTTGAATCTAAGAGGTATAAGTAGGCCATATTTTAAGCTTGTGAGGAGGGGAATCCAATTTTTGTAATAGTATTTGCTAATAAACTTTATGCCACTGTGTTTTTTAACATGTCTAGCTAGAGAAAGTGAAGTTTTACTGTTTCTTCATGGGAGTACATTGGGGATAATTTCCATCTGATGCCTTAATCCCTGGAGCACCACAATATGAAATTCTACAACCATAGTCTACTGCAAGAAGAATGAGAAGACACAAGACTATCCCAGAAAAACTATCACCAAGTCTGAAGTCCAAACACCTACATTTCCAGTTGAAATAAATAACTGGTAATTTAAATCCAAAACCGCAGAGCTCTTTATTAATTGCTATTTAATTTCTAGTTGTTATTTTAAAAGCTAGCTAAATGTAATTAAAATTTATCCTTGGATATAAATTGATTAACTTTAAAATGTCTAAACCATGTAATCTTGTAAATTATGTAACTTTCCTATCTATGCTTATAAGTTTATTTTATTAAATCAGATGTCTTATTCAATTCTAATTATCTATCATTGTGGTTGTGCTTATACTTTTCTCTATTATTCTAAATATAATTTGTATTTTTATATGTCAATGCTTCAAAATAGTGAGCTTTTAAAGTTAGTAAAGTTGAGAGAAGATACAATCACGATTATCTTCATTGAATTATTTCTTAATGTCACCATTTACATGTGCTGTTTCAAAATCCTATATTCAGAGTAATAACAAATTGCTTTGCACTCATTATTACTATTAAATATTTGTTTAATATAAATTCATGTGGTTCACTCATAAATCTTAACAATGACTTTAATTAATGTTAATGAGTAATGCTCTAACCTTAGAATGATGAGAAAATGGATTTATTTGTTAAGATTTTAGTAAACCTTTTCAGATATACTTTTCTCTCCTTAATTGATTATTATGATGTAGATTGAAACATGCTAACAATATTGAAATATAATTATTCCATAGATAATATAGATATATATGATGCTAGTCAAGAATTGGCTACTATTAGTTGAAATGATAAAGCTATCATTTCAGCACATCTTATTTTAAATGTTATACCTTTATTGTTTGAGGGATCAGATATTTATTAAATAGAAATAATAATTAACATTTTGCTGCCTCTCTTAAAATGGGACTTTTGTAAGGCCATCCCATTTTTTTTCTTTCAGGAAGATGCACCAATAAATGTGAAGTTGAATACCAGGCAAGCATGCCAGCCACCTGACTTCAATGTCAAAATGCTTGCAGTATATGAAGCAGGATGCTCAGTCCCAGGGTATCAGCATTGATCACAAGAACCCCTGAACACAATTATCGAACCACAGGGTGACTCTATAATAATATTTGCCAATCCTATAGAACTTATTGCTGATCTAGAGTAGCCAATTGTACCTCCTTTTGAATTTATATTCTGACTTAGTCTGAACCCTTCTCTTGATTCTAAGTTCAATCTACCTCAGTTATCTGGTATATATGCTTATATATTATTTATAAATGTCGTTAGTATAAATGTTATAATGAATAATCTACTGATGTCTAGTGTAATTATTTATAAGAGTAACTATAACATTAAAAGAGGAGTTGGAATTTCATTATAGGCATAATGAAAATGATTATTTATGTATACACACACCTGTTAATATGTAAGATGAGTAATTTGATAATGTTCTCATCTACTGTAATGCCTGTGTGCATTTACTATGCTTTAGATTATATCTTTTGTTAATATTTTTTATATACATCAACATTATATATTTAAAGTAATTTGGTTTCAGTTTTCTCATTGCCTAATTTCAATCCAATTCAATCCTAGCTATTTATTTAATTTAGATGAGTGGTGTATGCATTGATCATGGATTATGAATGATACTCCAATACTATGCTGTTAATTGAGTAAATTGAATTAATTTATGTATAGGTAACCCCTGAGTCTCATGTTTTTTCCTGCCCTATGTCAGCCACAAAGAAATGGAAATTGAGTATAATCTCAGGTATGTCATTCATAGGGTATTGAGTCATGGAGCAGGGGTAACTGAGTTGAAGTCTGGTTGGACCCAGGATTTCACCATCCCACTCTGGTCAGTTTTGGTGTCTTTGCCTAAATTCTAGATTCTGTTAAGCAAATGTCTAAAACTTGAGCATTACATAAATTTTTCCCACTACATTTAGTGCTACCAACATAGGGCTTGAACTGTTTTACATGACCATGAACAGAGTGTTCCCCCCCCCCATAGGTAAGGCATTGTGGTGCAATGATTAGATAGATAAAAAATGTCCACATTTGGCAATACCAGCATGAGGCTCGATTGAACCAGTCACATTCCTGGAACCCAGATATGAGTCACCCCACCTTTTAAAATTGTGTAAATAACACTCATACATGCATTAATGCATAGTAAGATTTTTATAAAGTAGTTGTGTAATCTTTCCCGTTCTTTGGTGATTGGCACCCAAGAGATGCTTGAACAAGCTATGAGTCATCCTCATATAAATTTGTCATCAAAGATAGAGAACTTTAGACTAAAAAAAGAGGGATCTGTGGGTTAAAATTAATTTTGTAATGAATTGGATTGAAAATGAGAATGAAACCAAAAAGGCAAGTTTTAAATTGTAAAAGCTATTCCAAATGTATTAAAAACCAGCACATATATTTAACAAAATATATAATGGTACAATCATGAACTTTTTTAAGTTTATTTAGGATAAAAGCAGCTGGAAGAGAGAACAAAGGCATAGTGAGTAATATTTTATTACTATTATATTATACCAACTTTTTTTATTATTCATATTTTAAAATGTTGGGCAGGTGCATAGAGAATAAAATTGTGTAATGGTGCAAAGTTATATGTATACATAGAGAAGTGAATTGGCAGCACTAGACAGAGAAAGTTTAGGTAGGGTGAAACCTAGTAGGGCAGTGGACAGGTCATTTCTTAATTGGGAGCCAGCTATTAAGATACCTCAGATCCCATTTAAATGATGAGCTTATATCATTCAAGGATCTTTTCCTTTCCACACATTTATTAATCAAAACTAGCACCTCAATACCACCCTAACCAAGATGTAGATTCATTGTGACAATGGAGGTGAACCTATGGTGGCATGTGTGTCAGAGATGGCACATTTGAATTTTTTACAGGCACATGAACTATTTATATATAATTTTCTTCAATAATTTTTTGGTTGCTAAGATCTGTACTAATAAAAATTTACTGTAAACTAAAGGAAAAATAAATAAATATAATATTATATTAGAATTCAATTTACAATTGAACTCTGATTAGAAGCAATAAATTATATTTTAAGTCATATAAAGTGGTACTGCTATACTGTAGTATCGTATTCTATAAACCTGTCAAATGATCCCAATAGAACTAGAAAGTAAACTCGGTAAAATATTTTATAACTCTTTGAAGTAAATTTTTTCCAAATCTAAAGTAAAAGTAATCAAATGGTTTTCTGTCCTAATCTATTTTCACCTAAACATGTTGGCCCCATTCATTTTTTAAATGTAATCAAAATCATGAACAAAGGAACAAAATGTGTAATCAAATGGCACCATCAAATGACATTTTTTTTGCTTGAAATTTTGCAGTAAAAGTGAAATGATAAATCTTGTATTTATAAAATTATTAAACCTCATTCAAATTTACTTTTAAATAAATTTGTTACCATTATATTAATATGACTAGTGAAAATAAAAGACAAAAATTATCAAACAGTAAGAAGTTCAAGATTTGTGGACTGATGAGTAAGAGATGATTAACAAAGGCATCAGGGTAGTATGTGTTTTATATTTTGGAACAGTTGTATTGAGAACATCATCGATAAAATGGCATTATGAGACCAATCATAAATCACTCTGTGAAAAAAGTAAAGATGAACAAAAATATATATATATTGCCCAAGCATTTACAAATATAAATATTCAATTAACATCTATAATGAAATTTATCGAAAATCATTCAAATATAACTGCTGCTAGCTTTTTATTTCAAATGTATTTTCCAAACATAGGAAACCTTTTAATGATGGAGAATATATGAAGAAAGCTTGGATGAAATGTGCACCAGTTATTTTTGAAGATTTTGAAAACAAAGCAAAAATTATTCAGAGCGCAAAAAAATTATCATTGACTAGAAATACAGTTAAAGAATGAATCCTGCAAATGGCTAACAACATAATTTACCAACAAAAAAGAGAGGTAAATATCTAGTTTAATTTCTCTCTGCCTTGATTAAAGTACGAACATAAAAAGATCAGCTCGTTTGGGTATTTTTATTTGCTATTGTGTTGGGAATAATATCAAAGAAGAATTGATCAGCTTAATCTCATTAACAACAACAATAAAAGGAATAAATATTTGCAACATAGATGTTGCCAAAATTGTATCAGTAACTACACATGGTGTTTATGACGAAAAAAGAAAATAGTTTTCTCTCTTTATTTACCAACCATATTGGACATTCAATTTTGGGTTTTCATTTCATTATGCATAAGCAGGTTTTATGCATGAAGGCCAGCTTTAAGCCATTGGATGATGTGATGAACATTGTGACTAAGTTAATCAATTTTATATGTACACATTGAGTGAGATAAATTCAATATACTATGGTTTATTTATGTACAACAATGTCCATGGTTAAATTGAAGAAAAGTTCTTCAAAGATTTATTGAGTGTTTAAAAAAAATAAAGACTGTTTTTATGTAATGAGAAAATCATTGAAAAATATAATGAATAAATGGATGTTGAATGGCTTTCAAAATTAATATTTTTTTACTGATATGCATTCACATCTAAATGAATTAAATGTGAAATTGCAAGGCTGTAATAAGACAATTGTTGTCATGTTTGATTTGATCAAAGCATTTGAAGTTAAATTACAAAAAATCAATCGTGATGTTATTTCTTACACCTTCAAATATTTTTAAAATAACTTCACAAACAACTTTGAACTTATTTTCAAAAACTTTATTTCCATATATTAACCATATGAACAAATATATATAATTACATATTATACATTTCCTTTGTTTCAACTGTTTTTGCCCCATTTCAAATCTAAAAAAAAATATTGATTGATTTAGAATCTCATACTGAAACAGGATCAAGTAAAATTGATGCAAGACTTTTGTGCTGTTATTCAATCGATAATTGATGAATTTTCTTTAAGATTTACACAGTTCAGACAATTTTCAGATATATCAAAAATTTATTTTATACCCAGACATAACATCAATGGATAGTGTCAAATTAGAAATTTTTGAATGGCTTGATTTTAATAATATGGAAATACAATCAGTCGATTTTTAATCCAGTTCTATGTGGAAACAGAAATTGGTTGACTTGAGGAATGACAAATGAATCTAGTACAGCATGTACATTATAAAAAATGAGAAAATATGAACCAGATATAAATATTTGGCGTCCAATGTACAACAGCAAAAATCTCATTAAATAATATCTATTTATGTTGATTTTATATGTTTGTTTCCAAAATTTTGTTTTAATTACTATTAATTCTTTACTATTACATTTTATTCAACATATGCTCTTTTAAATAAATATCGTTCACTTGTAATTAGCTTATTTAGAAATTTTATTTAATTATTATTGTTATTTTGTTTTATAAATTTTTTAAAAACTGCAATAATTAAGTTGTTTGTGATGTTTTGTAAAAATATTTACATTGGTATTAGTATAAATTTGTGCACTCCAAAAAAAGTAGAAATATATTTTAGATCGTTTATGGATAAGTGTTAGATTTAATTAAGGATTCAATTTATGTTAATTGCAATAAGAACATTGCGATCGATAAATTACAAGAAATATTTGCTGATTACAAATATTTCTTGATAAGAGACTAATTAATTAATGGAAGACTATAAATTACTTTATATGGAAATGAATTCCTAAGACACCAATTAATTAGCTTTAGTCCTAAAACATTATCGTATATGGAAATAAGTAATTAATTGTGGAATTAAAAGTTAACATGACTTCCATCTTATGATAAAAAATTATAGAGTAAGCAACAAAGTGTGTGGTTCATTTTGCAGAGATGTGGCAGTAATTTTAGTGAGTCTTCAATGCTCTACAGTGAAAATGTGTTCATGGCCAGAGCTGAACAGGCCCAAAGTGTTTGGAAAACTGGGGCCAGAGGAAACTGTCTGGATAACAGCTAGATGTAGAGAGTTGATTTTCCAGTAAATTTCCAATGAGCTTACCAAATGGATGGTTGCAGAGAGGCAGCAGCAATTGCACCTGAAAGAAGCTTGTAGTGATGGTTTCAGGGCTCTAGGATGAAGCCATATATGTTTGCATGCAGCTGAACTGGACCAGGGCCAAAGGGTTTGAAAAACAGGCCAGTACTAACCATCTTCAAAGCAGCCAGTCTTAAAGTGCATCAGGGGAAATGAATCAAGGAGAACAATATATATAGATTGTATGTGTGTAGCAATACTTCATCAAGAGAAGTTACCATAGGGAACTAGATATATATTTGTGTTGCAAGTGTAGCAGACTGTTTGCTATTCTTTTTATTGTTTTGTTTGTTGGTATTTGGAATGCTTGCATTTTGAGTACACAGCAGTTTACATTTTGATTGAATAACTATGGCACATCAATCATTCAATAAATATTTTTTGGAAATTTTTGGCATGCAAATGTAAAAAGGTTTTCCACCACTGCATTGGAATATTAACTTTCTGTATTATATATATTTTTTGACTTGTAAATATAATAACTATATGTGAATGGAAACTAAATCTTATTAGAACAATTGGTGTGGAAAGAATGCAACAGGCCACTAAAAAGAATAGAATAAAATAAAGGTTTTTTTGTCAGTACATCATGTAAGTAGATAAGTCATTTAAATTTTTAATAATTTCATTTTGAGAGTCATGATTGTATTCATTCATTCATAAGTATTTTTGTTTGTCATAAGTTCAGGTATATGGAATGGTAATTCTTTATCCTTGTTTCATTTTCAGCCTGAGTATCAATCCTATCTGTGCTAGGTTCATACCTAACTAAAATAATTAAAATAGCTACATAATGATATTATCATAGCTATATGTGTGTAACTATATATGTACATATGAATAAACCCTGTAAATACACATTACATTAATTATTACAGCAGATAAATTTTGGTTTGCTATTAAAAATATTATATTATAGATTTAATATGATAAAGTCAATTTATTAACTTATTTCATTTATGAATTGATATGTAGGTGTATAATCCAACCTATATTGTAATATATATATAGGGTGGCATGATTCAATTTTTAGTAAAAGTTTTTTTACTTTTATTAATTCAAGTCAAATAATTGTAAACAAAGTTTGCATTTAACTGCCGCACCTGTGGAAAAAATGAAGAAAAATCCATTTATCTTTTATTAACTGTGGTACTCTAAATTGTTTACAACAAAATGGTTATATAGTAAAATCACTGGACTGGCACTATTGAACAGCCTGCCTGGGGGAAAGTTATAACACCTTGAAAATTCAAACAAAAATGTTAAAATCAACTTGTACAATATAATGCAATTCCTTGAGTTAATGGGTTTTTATGTGGAATAAATTCTCCATGAGTAGGTGCTTGAATATAAGAGATATAAATAGACCATAGTTTTAGCTTGTAATGAGGGAATCCCATTTTTGTAATAGTGTTTGCTAATATATTTCATGCCATTCTGTTTTTCAATATGTCTGGCTAGAGAAGGTGGTGTTTTTCTGTTTCTTCATGGGAGAATGGTGTACTTTACTGACATCTAATGGCTTAATCACTAGAGTACTGCAAGATAAAATTCTACAGCCATAACCTATTCCAAGAAAAGAAGATACCAGAAGACTGCCCAAGAAATACTATCACCAAGCCTGAAGTCCATACACCTATGTTTCCAGCTGAAATAAAATAACCAGTAATATAAATCCAAAACTGCAGAGCTCTGTATTAATTGCTATTTTATTTCTATTTCTTAATTTAAAAGCTAGCTAAATGTAATTAAAAGTAATCCTTGAATGTTCAAATTCTCACTTTAAACTTTATATAAATTGATTAACTTTAAAATGTCTAAACCATGTAATCTTGTAAATTATGTAACTTGCCTACCTATGCTTACAAGTTTATTTTATTAAATCAAATGTCTTTATTCAATCATAATTATCTATCACTACAATTGTGCCTATACATTTCTCTATTATTGTAAATATAATTTATATCTTTATTAGGTACTTGTATACAAAACATGCAATGAAGAGAAGATAGGTCTTTTCATATGTGTAAGTTTGTGATTTTAGAAAAAATGTTTTTGCAACTGACAAATATAAATCAAGCCAAATAACTCCACTCAAAGCAGATTTTGAAAAAGAAAATCACCTTTTTCATTCTACATTACAAAGTGTATTTTCTTTTAATCATAATATTACACATGTGAAAAGGACTATTTTCTCTTGGTTGTGACTGAAAGAAAATAAACCATGAAAAATGTGTCCCAAATAACAGATAGTATTGCCACATGTAAAGTGTTGAATAATGCAAAAATATTACACATGTGAAAAGGACTATTTTCTCTTGGTTGTGACTGAAAGAAAATAAACCATGAAAAATGTTAACCAAATAACAGATAGTATTGCCACATGTAAAGTGTTGAATAATGCAAAGAAAAAATCCTATTTTTTGTTCTCATTCAAAAGTTTGTAGTTAAAATGTTATTCTTTGCTTATAGACTTTGCTTGATTCTCTTTATCGAATGGCTTACTACTTAGGATAAAAATTCGGCTGATATGTTTATTTATGTGCTTTTATATTCTTATTAAATTTCATTAAATTCTTTAATTTCAATTGTATCTGGAATAGATTTTAAATATGCATTGAAAATATGTGAAATGTATATAAGATTAAAATGCCTTTCGTGGAATTCCCAATAGTTTTACAAAACATCTTACAAACTTCAGCAGGTGATGATATTGAAAAAAAGTTTCTTTTCAGATGTCATCTATAGTATCTATTTTTGTAAAAACTAGAATTATTTAGAATAAGATTTTTTTTTTTACTTTTCCTATTTGTTAAACAATTTGATAATTTGGGCTTTTTTTCCAAGTGAAAACTGACCTGGATATTACTTCACTAATTGTGTATTCAATCTGGGGTTCAAATCTAAGGCAGTTAATTCTATCACAACAATCTCTCAGCCAATCTAGCTAGTATTCTTTACTACAATCAACAAGAAAGAAAAACAACAAGCCACCCTTCTCCCATTTGTCAGTTGCAAAAATTTTATGTTTATTTTTTAAAATCTGCTTGGATTGCTGATATTTTACATTCTTTAGATTTGACAATTTACACAAGCCTTTTTTCACCAAGGAAAAATCAACAAGACTGAATATGTTTATAGTTGTGAATTATTACCATTTTGTGTATTTACCAAGGATAGGTTTCTGAAAATTTCAGTTTCCATATGCGGTAAGAAAATTTTTACAATTTCTATTTATTTATTAGGCAGTTTGAATTTCTTCATTTTTTCAATCTAATCATGTGACATGATGTGATGCACCATGACTTCTCCTTATATGGAGTCATGAATCTCTCAGCAACTATGTTTAGAGAAACCTGTTAGCCACTTTACCTTCCATTTCCATTCCCACCCTAAGTTTTCCCATAATCTGCTCCATCCCATTTCCATAACATAATCTTTGTCAAATCCATGGCCTTCATATCTAAATCCCCTTATCTTTTCCCAAACCCAGCATAAAAATTAATAACCCACTTTCTGTATAATCACTTTGTTCATATTTATTCTTCCATAACTTCATCATTTGTATCCTTTCTGCTTTCAAGCATTTACATCGAATTAACAGATGCCTAATATTTTCTATGCCTTCCTTACACAACTTACAGACAAAATCACCCATATTTCTCCATTTACATGTATATTCTCTTGTTGCTAAAGATCCTGTTTGAGCCTTAAACATTAAACTACTTTTCTTGCTATTATCATAAATTAACTTGCATCTAATGTTCCATTAACTTCTATATATATTTAAACTCTTTTTACTCTCCATACTAGTTCTCCATCTCTCTAACTCCCCATTCTTTATTAATGCATCTATTCTTCTATCCCATTCCTTACCAATATAAAACCCTCAACAATCCTAACACAATTGTCCCAACTTTTGTACAAGTATACTGATATAAAATCTATCCAAATCTTCTGCATATTGCATTACCATTCTCACCCATCTTGTTGCCTGCCCTCTACTCATAACCCAATTAAATACTATTTTGGCTATTCTTTTATTATATATAAACTCCAATCTACTGAACATTTTCATTTTGCTTTTTGCATCTCTCATATAAAAACTTGACCATCCCATTTCTCCTTGAATTGCCTTCTTTGTAGTCCACACAACAGCATCTAATGCATGGCTTCCTACTTCCCTTTTTACTTTTTCTAAGTAATTCTAATACCCCTATACTAACACATAATGCATCATTGCCATATGTTAACCTAGCTACTGCCACTCCCTTCTATACAATTCTAGCTACATCATATTTATTATATGAAAACACTGTTAATTTCTTTATCAATCCCTTTTTTTCTTTGCTTCAGTTATCAATTTCTTTTCCCATTCATCCAAGCAATTTTTCTGATTACTTAAGATGATTCCCAAATAACTATATCTATTCACCACACTTAACTTTCTATCCCCCAATAAAAATTCTGTCTTCTCTTTTCCCAGTATTAACCATCATTATATTTGTTTCTTCTACACTAAATTTAATCCCCATCTTTTTGCCCACTCTTAGCATAACTTCCATTTCTTCTCTTCTTTCTGCACATGCAAAAAAAGACCTGACAAAGTATATATTCCCTAACCACCTATTAATGGTATCTCTATCCTTCTTCCCAGTTTTTCTATTGCTCTCTCCATTTTACTCAAATACACCAAACACAAAATAGGGCATACTTTCCTTAGTCCCACTCCATTTTTAACTGATTCTATATCCCCTAATTGATATGTATACTAATTATTTTCATATAATTTCTTAATAATATCCACCAAAGCTTTATCCATTCCCAAATTTGCTAAACTTACCCATAATCTATTTCTACTTACTCTATCATATGTCTTCTCCATATCTATACAACTCATATATAACTGTCTACCTAAATTCCTACTCATATCCATAAGTTGTGTAACTACAAATAAACTATCTCCTATATGCCTATGTGATCTAAAACTTCCTTGCATTTTCCCCACTACATTATTTTCTTTCATCCATTTTGCAACTCTTCCAGCCACCATATATGAGAAAACTTTATATAAAACTGATGTTATCACTATGTGTCTACAATTGTTTAACTTTTGTCATCCTTACCTTTTCCTTTAAATAATAATCTTACTTTTGTATTACTCCTACTACCTGGGAAAACTCGTCTGTGTCATCTTATTAAAACATGATAATAGCTTTACTTTTACCCTATACCCTAAATTTATTACTATCTCTGCTGCCCATCCATCTACACCTCTTGCCTTTCAACTTTTTAATTCCTTCCTTATCTCATTCAGTTCATTTTCTGTAAACCTAATATTGCCATTACTATATGCTTTCATGCTTTCTAACTCTCTGTCCTTCACATCTAACAACTTTTCTATATACATTACATACCTATTTAAGATTCTAATTATTCTTTAGATTTTTACTCTATTCCCTCATCATCTAATAATACTATCTCTCTCCCTACATTTTTCCTTTTAATGTAATTCCAAATTTTTTTACTCCCATCTCTTCCACTTTTTATTAATATCCTCCAACAATTTACTATTCAATTCATTCTCTCTATATAATTATCTATTTGAGCCAACTTCTTCTTTTCACAGTACTTTTGCCATTTAGTATTAATATCTTTTTCATTTTCTTTGTTCTTAATAGCACCCTTATATTCTCTGCATGCTTTTTTCTCTCTTTTACACTTTTACTAACTTTTGTTTTTTATTACTTTTATTCTTCTGAATATTCTCACCTGAAACCCTATTTGCCACTTTTTTTTCCACCACAACAGTCCTTATACTCATCCCCAACCAACTCTTCTATGGTTTCTTCAACTTGGTATTTTATATTCTTTAAACTTATTTTTATCATTCACACTCCATACACATCTTCACTACTGTTGCTACTTTTATTTCTATTCTCCTTCGCATTCTTAACCATTTCTATCACAAAAAAGTTATGATCACTATTACATGCTCTCTCTTGACTATCAAACACCTTAATTTTCCATACTTTATTCATTTCCTCTTTCTCTAACAATACATAATCTATTGTGTGGAATATATTATTTCTAGACTATTTTTATTGTCCTTCATAAATATTTGATAAATTTCCAATGCTCAAATTCACTTTCTGACAAAATATCTTCAAACGCTGTCCATTTTTATTATCTATATCATCAATTTCTCCAATATGTCCATTCATATCCCCTATAACCATTATTCTCTTTCCCTTTTCTTTAAAACTCTGTATACCCTTAACTAGGTATTCATATATACTACTGTTCCACTCCATTATAGTTTTACTATCTCCAGTAGCTATATAAACTATAGCCACAACCCATTCCTGTTTTCCCAACCTTATTTCAAATCACAAATGTTCTTGACATTTAACATTTATTAAATATTTTTTTGATATAACACCGATACCACCACCCCCTTTTTTCTTTTCCTATTTATACCCTGCCATACCAAATCTTCTAGAATAAGTTCTTCTCCTTCTCTTAAATGCATTTCCATTACTTCTAATACTTCAAGCTCTTTGTTTTTAATTGCTTTGTTTAATTCCAGACACTTTTCTTATCTCCTACCACCTTGCATATTCAACTACCCAATTTTAACAATTTCTTCTTTCCTAACTACCCTTTTGGCAATCTATCCATACAGTAGTGCCACCCAGTGCAGATCCTAGCAATCAACTGATGCAAAAAGGCTTGTGCATAAAGTTTCCATTCAGTGCCCACTTATCCATTATCCCCAGACTAGCCTCCAGCTTGTGGCTTTCATCAAATCCATGGCTACTCACTGATGAAAGTCACAAGGTAGAAACTAGTCCCAGATCCTTGTATACACATGCACTAGAGAATAATTCCATGCACAAAACATCCTGTATTCACTTACCACCAAGGTTTGCACCAGATTGCACTACTTCATGGTGTTTGCTACTGTAATATGTAACATATTTACTTATTATGAGATTAGAAACAATAATGGGAACAATTGTGGCACCATTATAATGTGATCTTAAACCATCAAATTAATAAAAGAAAATTTATATATATGCAGTAAATATCTAGAGAAATATTATGCCAGTATTTTAAAAATCTTGAAGTTCTTCAAAAGATATCAATATCTTATTTATTCAAGAATAGTCTGTGAAAAATTTGCTACTTCATCTTCAAATATTTCACTTGGCTGACTATAGAATTATCATCTTAAAAAATGGCAATGCCTGAAAACAATATTTGCATCCTGAGATCGTTTGGATGAACCTGATCTGCTAAAAAAATCAAATACTCTGGGACTGTGATTATCCAATACAGCAATAATTGGACAAGAATAACATTGTAGGAAGTTCAAATCATGACATTCCACAATAATGTTTCATGGTTGACAGAAAACAAGACAACATGCATCTTTTGATAATTACCAGGCGAAAATTTTGTAGTTGGTAATAGTATAAAAAATTATGTCTATAAGCATGACATAAGCTTCTAGTCAAGCATTATGCAGATTTTATATTTCTGACATCATAGATTCAGCAATATAGCATTCACCTCAGAGATTAGTTGTTTTAAAACAGGTCATTTATTTGCGAATCATACATTGTTTTAGCAGACATTAGAATGTACAGATATGTGTTGATCACTATAATTTGTTCCCCAATAGTTTGTATTTTTTTAGTTACAATTCTTTGTAACACAAACATTGAATTCTGATCTTAACTGGTTTAAAGAATTTTTTGTTTTCCCATCTTTGAAATATTATATACTTTAGTAGTTTTGGACAGATGCTCCAGTCAATGAGCACCAATAATGTGACTCTTTTTAAATGTAGATGTCCTAACTTTTTCATAAACTTACAAAACTGGAAGTAGCATCCTACTAGACATTCATTGCTTTCAGAATATTCTATCAGATAAGGAGGGGAAAAATTAGACTATAAATACCATTGTTTTTTATATTAATTTCCATATATAATGTATATATGGACAAGAATGAATGAATTACATACATTAAAGACTGCATCTATAACAGGATCAATAATAAATATTTTCACTTTCATTATAGAGTATGATTTGGTGTTTCCAATACAAGCAGCCCTTTGTATCTCATTTTTGTACACTTCCAAATAAATTTATGTTATTGCATCTGTCTGCATTAAATGAGATAATGAGATGTCGATTATTTAAATACAGGAACAGTAATTCTTACTCCAATATTTTTTTTAATATGAAATCTGCAGTCTTAGTATTGAAAAACCAGTGGTGAAGATAAGTTTAGCAGAATAGGAATCCTTAGTTGCGACCATTATTAAAAAGCTATGATGATCAACAAAACACTTTAAAGAAAATTTAAAATGGGAATTTCATTTGGAAATAAATCTAACTTTGGGTAGTCCTATTTGGAAGGTTTTAGAAAAGATTGCTTAAAAATGGACACTCATAAAATTTGGTTAGATGATCAAATAGGGAGAGTTGCTTGTTAAGATGTTTGAAAGTTCCAATATAATGTGCAGTATGGAAGGTAGTGATGATAACAAAGTAAATCATTCAGTCTTTCTAAATGGAATGTATTTTATTTGGAAATATTAAGACTTGAAAATGGAAGAGCACTTGTAGTTGAAAAAGTATTAAAGTTCTAGATTGATATTGCTATAATGAATCTTATCTCAGAGAAAAATATACTTAAATAGAAAGATGTCTTTATTATGTGGAATTCCTAGATTTAGTTATTTTCACTTTATTCCATACTCAAGGATTATAAGTTTGAGTAATCAATGGCCACTAGATGATACTGCTATGTTATCCCACACCCCATATTATTTCTAGTTATCATTAAAGAGATATTTTAATTTAAAGCTAAATCTGATGCACTTCAGGGTCTAGCAGTCTTTAGCTACCTTTTTACTCACAAGAAATTAAAAAACATCATTTTGAATCCAAAACTAACTATAGGCTTCTTTCCAAATTTGGCTAGGATGTTTAAACAAAGAAAATAAGATATTCCCTATTTGAAAATATATTACACACACGCAGAAAGTGACATGATATTTTATTGGCAAAATTCCTAGATGTTGTATCAATGAAAAATTTGTATTAAAAATGCTTTATGCAATGCTACCTATGCCCATTTAATCGTTATGAATACCATATCTCCATTGTTAGATTTTGCACATTCACGGGAAAAAGCATTATTCGATGTTGGAAAATATTATTCCATTAATATCAAAAATTAGTAATAAAACTTTCATGCTAATTTTTTGATAGAAATATTCAACTATGGTCCAAATTTCTTTAAAACAACATCGATACATTAATTCTCAAAACCATGTCATTCTACAGATTTAGGAATTAGATTATAAACTAAGTAAATATTACACAACCAGTTTTAGATTCAGATTGGATAGATCACAGATTCATCGGGTTAAAGTGATAGTGGCATTAAAAAATAGATACAATTTTAAATATATTGGTAACAAAATTGATGTTCATTGTTTCAAATTACCTACTGAATTTTAAATTGGATGGGAAACATTAAGCACCTAAACATTTATTATTTTATTATATCCTGCTTAACTATAAAACTCTATATATGAGTTCCTAATTGTACATCTCTTTTACTCTAGTTTAATGAATTAAGGTTTCTGATTGGATGAAATTTGTAACCATTATAATGCAATCTGTTAAATTATGTAATTGCTTAAAATGTCTTTTGACCATTGGTGCAATTTGCACCCTATTATAATTTGATTGTTATACTTATTTGTATTGCTTTTATTTCAATGTAATTTATTGTATCTTGATTAATCTAGGGAACATTATAGTCAAGTACCCTATCTTATATCAAGTGTGTTCAACTCTAATGACTATTGTCATCCAATAGGATTGTCTATGTAGCTTCCCTTTTGTATTATTCTCAATTTATTACCTTGCAATTATGATGCTCTCTTGGATTGTCATACTGTAACCCATGAAACCCATAATATGTAATGCATGTAGATCATCAGCTACAATTTACTTGTGTATTCTCAGTCTTGTACTTTGCTCTGTGAAATAAAGTTTCCTTTTCAAATGTAGAGAGAAACATCTTGATTTTCTTCTCTGATAATGACTTGTATTATCATTGATTAAAAAAAGTGACATTTTCATCTGGCTGTAACAAATTAATGTGGAATTTCTTAAAGAAGTAGTGAATTTAAAGAGATGAGTTGGCACAAATCCATTTAGTGGTGTATCCAGTATAATGAAATTAAAACAGTTCTTTGAAATTTGCAAGTTTTTTTGTTTTAATCAGTGAAACTTTGACTTTAAGCTGTTTGTAATCTTATAAATAAAAATTGCATGTTTCAATGGAATTACACGGGGGTTTTAAAAAAATATATCACCATCACCGTTTCCAAATATTAAGGAAATTTTTAAGAATTATAAAGATCTATGAAGAAGTGCTATCTGATCTCAAGAGCATCTCTAT